>JANHFL010004212.1:96723-114774 GCA_032468155.1 Oxyrhabdium leporinum
AGAAAGAAAGAAAGAAAGAAAGAAAGAAAGAAAGAAAGAAAGAAAGAAAGAAAGAAAGAAAGAAAGAAAGAAACCAAGCAGAAGGGCAGAAAAGTCCTAGATACCTCTGTGTTTATTCCCTAAAATTGGTAGTTAGTGCTGAAGGATATGCTAGTGCTGAATTTGGAGTTTTAGTTGTTACCAATATTATAACGATAAGCCTCTCTTCATGACAAGCAACGATGCAATGTCCCATTTAGAATTTGCCCCTGTGCTACAGAGATAAAGGGCTGTTTACCTAATAGACTCCCTTAGTCAGGAGAACAAAAACCACATGGAAATCATTAGGCAATCATCTAGCCATCATTGTGCCAAAGTCATGAGGATGGGCTTTACATTATATCTGTGATGGGGCTGTGATACTATGAAAGCCCTTTAGGAAAAGCTTCAGTTGGTCCCATTTCTTGATGAGAGAAATAACACCTGAAGAGAGATTGTTTTCAGGGAGTGGGGGGAAGCATCTTCTACTTTCTTTTTCAAAGTTTTTTTTTCTTTTATGCTACACATATTTGGTTGGACTGGATGAGTTTTTGATGGCTTCTTTTATAGGCCAATCAACACCATTTCAACTTTAAGGGGCATTGCCTATGCAGACTGTCTGAAAAGACAAACATTTGTTTTCCAAAATTAAATGCTATTGCTATGTCACTTGAAAATTACAGCATCATATGTGCTGATTTTGTTTCAAGCAAAAATATAATAACCCACGTGAATAATATTCAAGGCCTAGGGTACACCATAATTGGGAAATAATTGCATATAATCCTGGAACAGGAGCCATGTGTCTCTCTCAAAAGTGGAATTTTTATTCTGCGTGTGTGGACATTTATTAAAAATTAAATGGGGATAAATAATTCACAGATACCAAATCTGAATGAAGTTTCATAGTTTGGGAGGACTCTAAAGCAGCTTTTAATTGTGTAACTAATGTCTTTGTCTCTTTTCCCTACTAAGGACTGAAAACTCAGGTCCTTGATAACATAGTACATGAATATATTCTTCTTTCAACAATGATCAAGTGGGAGTTGAAACTCTACAGGCCTTTTACTCTGCCAAGGGCAAGCACCTGATTACTGCTTGCAGCATATGGTAGCATTTTATTTCAGATTTCTATTTATAAATACTTCGTTATTACTTACAAAATGAGCTAGCAGCACATTACACTAAGTAGTTCACAGCTTTGCCGCAAGACAAAGTGGAGTTCTTTGTACACGCTTGCCTCAGCAAAATGTCCAGGTACAACAACCATTATTATAATTATAGCCTTTTTCTTATATCTCCATGTGTTAATTATTAAAAAATAAAACATGTTATAAAATCTTAATTCCTTATTAACTTTTACAGCTAACAACTGGAGGAGTGTAATGAGCTTCATTTTCATTCTCTGCAATCCTATTACATATGATATCTAGAGCAAATATTACGCTTATGCTGAATGGACAGTATTTGTCAGATTATTCAAGACGTAACTCTACAATAAGCAGTTTCCTCCAAAGTTAGAGTTGTGAGTAGGGTCTGAGTAGCAGATAGGCACAGAAGGTAGCGAAGACCCAAATAAGATGTCCATCTCAGAGGAAGACAAGATGATGATGAAAGAAAATACAAAAATGGATGTTGAGTTACATAAAAGGAGCATGTATAAAGCATACATCAGGCATGTATAAAAATAATCTCTTGTAACAAAACTTCCATCCATTTATTTGAGAACTGAGGGGCATATTGATCCCCACCTAATTCCTGAAGGTTCATTTTTCTCTATGGAAAAAGCTTATATGGCAAGAAGTCATCAACACTGTGCAACATTTTTTTGAGCCAGCAATTGGTCTGGCCCATGAATTAAATTCTATTAGCCATAATCCCAAAAATGGGTGAAACTGGAACAAATCTGAAGGCAAGACCAAAATAAAAATTATTTTCAATTTATTCAAATGCGAATTTAATTAAAATTAAATTAACCGATGAAAGTGTTTTTAACCATTTTTTTTTTACTGATGGTTCATTGAATATTGTAATTTTGGAGAAACAAATTTTGGAGAGGCTCTAAACAAGGGGTGTTAAACTCACGGCCCGTGGGCCAGATGTGTCACGCCCTCCCCCATTTTAGCAAAGGGGGAAAAGTCATGATACATCACATGATGACAACGTGACGCCATGAGTTTGACACCCCTGCTCTAAACCTATACTGTTCAGGGTAATCAGAAATGGGTACTGGATAACAGATTACATATATCCCTATATTAAACAGAGACACTAACTTTTTGGTAGGATTCAAATCTGCCTTGAAATGATCATGAAGCCATTGAACAGCTTTTTCCAGAAGTAATTGGGAGTTCTTCTCAAGCATATGATGCAACTTTTGCAGTAAATTAAAAGATTGCAAAGGGTGATCATGTGACCACAAATACTGCAACCATTGTAATTGCAAGCTGATTGACAAGTGCCCAAATAACAATCACATGACCATGGGGATGCTGTGAAGGCTACAATATGAGGAGCAATCATAAGTCTCCTCTTTTACCATCATTGTAACTTCAAACAGTTGTTGAATGATTGAATGAAGATGAATGAGGACTACCTGTAATTAGACACAAATGTAGATAATAATTACAGTCACAGAAAGGTCTGTCTTCAAATTGCAATGGTATGAAAAGCAGACTTCAGACTGCTTCTGAAGAAACAGATATTTTTAGCCCAGTAACATATTTGTTTATTCTTCTACAGTATATCCAGATTTTCTGTTGCTATGATCAAGAATTGTAGAGAACACATTTACCTCTGTCTAAAGGACTTTCATCTTGTATGACTCATTTCAAACCAAACCTGGCAAAGGACTGAAAAATAGCCTTTTTAAAAATACCACAGGGAGCAATGCTGTATTAGCAAAGAAATGTACTAAATGATCTGTAAGGAATTTTCCATTTCTAACTTCTGTTACTGGAGCTGTATTTTTTTTTTTAAATTAATGTAGTTTTCAAATTCAATCTGGTCCCCATAGAAAAATAATTAATGAAAGCTCGTGAAAGCTATAGAACAATAGGTTATTGTTAACATTAATCTCTAACTGAAAGGAGAATTATATTAGCTTGTTTGCAAAGAAAAGCTTGTTTTTTAAAAATTAAGCCATATTTCTTTTAAAACCGAACGTTCAAGGTAGCTCTTGCTGTGAATTTAATAAAAGGCTTGAAAAGAGGTTTCCTTTGATTGAAGAGAATAAGTTGGATCAAAACTTAGTCTTAGAGCAGACCTATTGAGATCAGTAAGATTCATGTTTGTCAAAACAAAGGACTGTTGATTTCTCTCAGTCTCCTTTAAGTTTGGATTCTGCTTAATATCATTTCATCCTACCTGGAGGAAAATGTTTAAAAAGGATTTTAAAAGCCCAAATCAGATAGTGTAGCTATGTTCATAACCAGGTAGTCCAGTCCTAATCATAAACTGGGAAAAATTATGGAGGAATGCAAAAAAGGAAAACCAATCTGAAGCAAAATCCTTAAAGATAGACTTTTTATGGTGATCTTCAAAGGGAAAGGATGGGAGGTGGGGTGGCAAATGATGACACATGGATGACAATGCCATTAAAAGTTATTACTTACTTCAGTCAGACATCAGGAAACAAGCAGGTAATAACAAGATTTGCTTCATGGTGCCATTGCATAATCTGTCTTCATTTTAGTTTTTTTGTAATTTGCTATGAACACTACTTACCCAAAGAGCCAGCAGATAATCAACAACCACAACTGTGCAGCCCTCAAGATATCTTGGGATATAAGTATTAAACTTCCCAGTCCAGCACCTGTAAGGCATCAAATTGATATATTACCATCTGCTCATTTACCCAAAGCAAAAAAAAAATACAGATGGACACTTTCCAAAGATTTTGAAAAATGCTTGGTTCATTTCATATGATTTATGTCAACTGTTTTCATCCTGTTTTTTAGCCTCATAGTTGTCAAACCAGTTTACTGTTCACTATTTAAAACAAGATTCATAGAAACCACCCAGTCACAATTGAAATAATTGTTTGAGGTACTGGGGGAGTTGCAATTTCCATTCTACAATGATCAGAATTTCACGTGGTACTAAAGCATTTTGAGAAGAAAACAAATTCTCTTGGAGACTACTTCTTTACTTGACCTAGGAACTATTACGTTTCTGAAGTACTGGAAGATATTTTTTTTTGTAGAATTGCCAGAAAATAATACTTTCCTGAGGTCATCTGCTGGGAGAAAAAGAAAATTTTAAAAATAGTCTAGCAAGGGTAAAGCTGTACTGTTAGCAATTTTTAAAAAAAAAATCATTTCAGAAGTAGACTATAGATGTACTATTTACCTGATATACTTTGCATATCAGGCCACTTACTGAGGTTTGTAAACTATATTTTATAAACTACAATGCCTGGGTTCATACAATATACTAAGCCAAGCACAGACAAACCTGTTGCCACAGGGCTAACGTGCAACCCTCTAAGTTTTCTCTTGAGTGTTATTCCTGAAAATTGGTGAGGCAATCTTTCATCAGGTTAAGGTAGAAGTTGCATTTAAACTGTACTGCAAGTCCTACAACAGTCATGCTGGAATTTTTTAAAGCAAAAACTCTCCCAAAATTTCATCCTTTCCGCTCCATGAGGGTAAAATATCCCTGTCGTCTTCTCATTGCCCCACACACTGTGCCCTCTGACCTCGACAGAATATTAAATGTGGCCTGTGGCCACAAAAAACTTGACCTCATTCCTCATAATGAAAGAAACACTCAATCACTCATTCAGTGTTAATTTACCCACAAATATATTCTTGAATTTTAAAAATGTATTTTAAGAACAAAAATAAGGCTACATCATGTTGCCTCAAATGTCACAAGCAGTTAAGACCTTAAAGAAGTTTTAATTGAACTATCCCATGATTTGTGATGATACATTGCAATGTCATAGTTCTTTTTCTTTGCAACTCACAATTTCTATCTCCACATTGTCATGGTTACATTTAGATGAAGACAAAGTGTTTTTCTGAGGTCTTCAACATGTCTTGGCCCAGTGTTGCCTTATAAGACAACTAGACCACACTCAAATTTTTATTTAGGTCAACTTAGATTTGGTATATCTGTATCAAGTAACTCACCAAATGCAAAGCTCCAAGTAATTTACTTCCCAAAAATACATAATTTCATAATAAGCAAATGGATTTATCTGTAATAAAAATATTACTAAATGGTCCAAGAAGTACTTACAGTGCGTATAAAGGATCACATACTGAACAGGTTGTACTGCCTGCAACACAAAGACTTATTTTAGCCAAAGACACACACTGGGATTTAGTCTTCTTGGAACAATCAACCATAACATATTAAAAACTGCTTAAACATGTTTGGCCAAGCTATATGGGGGCTGCTCTTTGAGGAAACCAAGTTCAGAGGACATGCAATGAGATGAAATTAATAACAGTCTAAACAAATGTTACTATTGCTTCTGCCTTATTCTCCTAAATCTGCTCTTATAAGGAATCTACTCAAATAGCAGTAGTACTGTGTACATAATTTTCTTATACTGGTCTATATACTGGCATATACACAGGTGCTAAAATATGGCCAGATGGAACACATTAAAGACTTTTCTCCATTATTTGAAAAATTATAAAATGCAAGGAGAGAACGACATCATCTGTCATGACTACCTATATTGGGACAATCTGACTTACATAATATTAATGGTTTGTTCAACCCATTGCAGTAACATCTGCACAGTGATTATAGGGGGAGATGCTACAGCAATCTGTTGCTACAATCTTCCATAGATGACATGGAACTTTTGGGAGAGCATCCTCTTCTCCTCTTTACTTCCCAGCATTAGCAACTCTAAATAGTGAGATCTTCGCATAATAGATCTGAAATAGGATAAGTTGAGCCTGGTCAATTATGCCTCTAGTGAAAACTCTCAGTTGATTTGTTTGATAATCCATTTATAGTGAAAAGAAGGATTATGGGTGTCATGATACCAGTGTTCTAATATTTGAGGGGCTGCCACAAAGAAGAGGAGGTCAACCTATTTTCCAAAACACCAGAAGGCAAGACAAGAAACAATGGATGGAAACTAATCAAGGAAAGCACCAAGCAAGAACTAAGGAGAAATGTCTTAATAATGAGACCATTTAACCATTGGAACAGCTTGCCTTCAGATATTGTTAGTGCTCCATCACTGGAGGTTTTTAAAAAGAGACTGGGCACTGGGCAGCCACTTGTCTGGAATGATATAGGGTCTCCTGCTTGAGCAAAGAGTTGGACTAGAAAACTTCCAAGGTTCCTTCCAACTCTGTTATTCTATATTCTGTTTACTTGCCCATCCACAGTATTTTCAGGTGTTTTCTCAAACACCAACGTTCCAAAGCATCAAAATTCTTCCTAGCCTGCTTCTTCAAAGCCCAACTTTCACTTCCATACAGTGTCACAAGGAGTATCACAGTTTGCACAGATTTGATCTTTGTAGGCATAGAGACAAAGCTGGCATTCAGATTGTTACAATGACTATGAGTGAGTGCACTGTTGGAAAAACTGAAAGACCAGATTAGGGGCAGATTGTCATGGAGAAAATCTATTTATTAGGAGTCAAAAATAACTTATCAGCACAACATCAGTCAATCAATCAATGGAATGCAGTGAAGCTAAGTCATATTTCTGGGATTCTGGTCTTAGAATAGTCAACAACCCCAGGTGTTTTTCTCCCTTCCCTCCTCAAAAATACATTTATAGGCAGAAGGATGCCTCAGATCCAAAACATAAATAAAAGAACAAAGTCAGAAAGAGATTTGCAATACAAGGCAGCCAGCTTATTTCATAAAAAGCTCATTCTCTTTCTAATCTCTTGAGCTTCACTTTCAAAAATGTTGGAAAAGGATTGGGCACAAGGCCAGAAAATGTGACACCTGCATCAACAGAATGGAATGGGGCAGGATCCAGAAGGCATAAAAGAGACTATTGAATAGGTCATTTCTTCATAACAACAGCCTTCTCCCCCTTCTGAAAAATATTTAGAACAGATGGCACCAAGCCATAAAAGAACTATCTCTGCACCCCCCCCCCAAAGAAAAAAAAGGGGAATACAAATCACACACACAACCACAGTCAACTTGTACCAGATAGGAACATAACTATTTTTAATTCACACAATTCAATTTCAATTGTATTCAGCAGAAAATTTGTATTCAGAAAACCAGAGTTACATTAAATTAAAAAAAATATTCAGCAAAAGAAGCCATATCAAAAAATATTTTTTCTGTTCTTATGTCTACTTCCCATGCCAGAAAAATCAAGCCTGCATCACTCCAAACCCATTTGCATCTTTCCTTTATTTCTCCCTTTCTCTTTTGAGAGCAAGCATCCTTTCCTTCTTTATCATGGGTAGGCTTAACTGATTCAATAAGTCAGAGAGACCACTTGTTTCAAACGCCTACTATGCAAGGAAGTGCCAGCTGCCATCAAACAAAACCTGATAAACCAAGAAACAAGATTTCTCATTATCTGTTCAGTCCTTTTTTTCAGACACAAAATGTTTATCAAATTTGGATGGTTCCAGAATGGCATGCATTTTCCACTCTCCAAGATTTCCATTCCATTCTTTCTCTCTCAAGATCCCTTAGGAATGTTCTTCACTTAAAGATTCCAACTTAGAAGAAAGTGGTCCTACATCAGCTCTCTTCTTGAACTTAACTTTACTTTTCTTCCCTGTTTATATCCCTTTCTCCATTGCAAAGTTGAAGCGCTGCCACCCATCCTTGAGTGAATTATATCAGCATCATATTTGCTAATCCATGTCCCCACCCTGTCAATTTAACAAAATTCACATTCATTGTCAGCCACCAGACTTTCCTCCAAGATAACAGTTGACAATGGGGGGGGGGGTGTTTCACGGTCACGATGAGTGTTTTCTTCCAGTCCTTGAGGCAATGCCATACTGTAAGGAACCACAAAGATGGTTTTGGAGAAGCTATCCAAAAGCTTGTAAGACAACAACAAAAGAATAATAGTCAAATCCTAAACTCCTGTATATGGGATATCACAGCACTCAATGTTCTCACCCATGTGGCTTACATGCAGCTATAGTGAGGTCATCCATCAACATGAATAAATTAATTTGTATACCTTGAGAAGCAATGCTATAAAAATCTGATAAGCAGAGATATTACATGGACACTTCATGAATGCCCACAACTGTTTACACTGCCAGATTCTGGACCAACTGAAGTTTCCAAATGGCTTTCAGTATTACTCCCTTTTGTGAACATCATCTGGAATGACAGAGACCACAGACAATGGAGGGGAACCACCAGAACACCATTCCTCCTACTTCCAAATCTATAGTTGCTCCAAGAACATACCATGATCAATAACATTAAAAGCTGCAAAGATATTAGAAGACAGATATACTACATCTGTTCCAACTCTGCCAAGAACTGTGCCATTGCCATGGGGTTGAAACTTACTGAAAAGAGGTAAAATAAACTGCTTCACCCAAGGCCCTAAGCAATTGTAAATCCAACCATTCTCTCAACATTCCGTAAAAAAGGGAAGGTTGGAGATAGGTTGAAAATTGCTTGGAATTGTTGAGTCCAGTGGTGGTTTACTGAGAAGGAAATAAACCACCATCTCCTTCAAGGCAGGTGAAACTACCACTCACTCAAGGATAAATTCACTGCCACATGGACCCAACTATATGTCCTTTCCCTGGAGTCTGAAAAGGACAAGGATCTAATAAACAGGTAATTGAGTGAAAAGAGCCATGGATCTTCTCCATTTATCAACAGTTATAGGATCAAGGAGTTCAGTACATAAAATTATGGGACTTTCATTCAGAAGCTTCAACATGAAACCAGAGAATGCCTTCTTGGGCAGCTCTTTCAGCCAGTGCACAACAGAATAGGAACAACTACAAGATAATGAATATAGTCCTATTTAAGACACTTCCATCTTTAGCAATATGCCAAGAAAGGCAGGAAACCATGCATTGCCATGTTCCAGACTTTCATTCTTCTGTCTACTGAGCCAGTTCATTAACACTCTGCCTGATGAATAAGATTCTTCTCCTACAAGATTATTATGGAAGAGGTTGCACATTTCCCAGATGGTTAAATGTAGAAGTTCATAGTGGCTAAATTTCCTCCTAATGACTTTCTGTCTCCTCCTTTTTCTATTCCCCACCTTTTTCTCCTTAGTCTTTTCCTTAAATCTCTCCTCTTTTTCTTAGACTTTTATCCAGATACCCTTAGCCAGAGCTGAAAGGAATGGGATTAACAGTAATAACTCCCAGTGGTTGCTGACTTTCTATAAACCCATTTCAGATCAAGCAGAATAGAACATCTGTGCCTTTGGTCTGACATACTTTCATGATGGAATAAGACTACAATGCTTTATTAAAATACTATAGTATTTATTCTGACTTGTGCAGATCCTGAGCACATCGGTCACACAGTAAACCAAGCTAGCCAATGGATTATACTAAGAAGATGGACAAGATCTACTTCTTGTTCTCATGGTTTCTTTCCTGGAGAGAATATTGCAGATCACGTGTGGATGAGGAGTGTTTTGGTTTGGTTTTGGTTTTTGGAAAGGCTCCTTTCCTTTCTGAAGTTCTTAAGAATATTTGGAATAGAATTAGATCAAATGACTAATTGACAACCAGTGCTTCTTCCTATGGCAATCTTACATTATGGGATGCCTATTAAAATATTAAACAAAATCTAGTCCCAGTGTTACTTCATTTTCAATTAAGTGTGGTTAGTAAGAAAGCCTGAGAAATCCATTCTTTTATGACACTTTTTTTTTCAAAAAAATCCCGGGTGCACGGATTCCCTATCAAAGCACCCAAGCTATCCGATTACATGGCAGCCTTAAGAAGTTATAAATAGGAAGCTTTGCATTTATATTCAATATAATTTGAATCTGTGTTCATATTAATCTGATGTTCAGTATTTATGCAAGGACATGTTTTATTTTATTCATAAAGCTTTGTGTAGGATTTAATGCACCTCAGACATTAAAGGACTCACTTTGCATTAAAAACGTAGGGGTGATGGACACATGAAGGCCAACAAAAAAAGTTGTTTTACATATAGGGAAAGAAAAGTAACTAGAATGACTCCAGATATGTCTGCTTACGTTCCACAATATTTATCCCAGAGGTAAGGGGGGAAAATAAGTCGGTATTACAGGAAAGGGGCCACCAAAGAGGAATAACCTTTACAACATTAAAAGCCTCCAACTCCTAGCAAAAAGCACTGCATTAAAATTGTGTTTTAATGAAAAGTCAGCAAGAACAATAGAATACTCTCACAGCATTCCAGGATTTTGCTCACTCCACATGTATCTCTTTAGCATTGAGGTTTCCTGAATTAAATCTACCCCGTGGCACCAGAATTGGGGCAGGGAAAGCAAGAACATTTCTGAAGTACTTTGATCCAGAGGAATCACTAGCTTTGAATGAGCTGCAGATACCAAGAATTACATATTTCTAAGAAACATCTAATGAAGTGAGATGGACAAGAAAAGGTCAATCTCTTTTGTCTTCTCCTTCCAAAACCTTAACAGTCTAACAGCTATAATAATTCAACAGTTTTGTACTTAGATAGTCGTGTGTGTGTGTGTGTCTGTGTCTGTGTGTGTGTGTGTGTGTAGTGGATTATCACTATACATGATGTATTAAAAGAGAGAGTGGGAAGAAAATTGCCTCCAGATGGCCACCTGAAAGTATTTTTTTAGCTTTGGGTGAAAGCACTGAAGAACTGCTAGGTGATAGAGTCCCTTATGAGTATATCCACATCTGAAATAATTTCTCATTTCATCAATCACACAATATATGTTCATGATTTTTCCAGTACAACTATTAAGCAGTGCTGGCAAAAATAACACGAATGCTATTTATTTATTTAATAAATAAGAATAAAAAGATGACCATTGCTTTCTTACCAAATGAGCATATTAGTGAATTTAAACAGGTCAGTGTTTTTTCTGAAAATCACCTGTCTTGTCTTTTAGATAATTACCGAAGGCTAATTGGTGTTTCTCTTTTTTTGTTCTCTCAAATAAAAGATTCTTTTTTTTTTCTGGTTGATCACATTACCGTGTGTAGGTATTTGATTCTGCTTTCTGTGTTTTGATCGTTCAGTGTAGGGTAGTGTGCCTTTGTAATGCTTTCTTAGAATATCTAATTATGGTGTGAAATAGAATAGATGTCTTCTGCCCCTCCCTGACCTAACCTCAAGTGATTGTTTTTCCAACTATACATTTCATTTTCTCCAAGTGTCAAAACAGAGGAAATTCCAATGTGCAAGATGAATTATTAAACCTTTTTAATTATGGAAGGGTTTACTCTGTCCTGCCCATCTAAGCATGGTTTAATTGAAGGACAAAAAAGATCTCTTGTTGATAATATATAGTTTTCAATTTGCAGATAATTATCATACTAGGTTCTGGGGAGAGTTCTTTTTAAATCTCAGCATATGTCTTTATGTTAAACAATTAAACTACATCTGGATGCAGAAAGCAGATCAGTACGTCCCTTGGAGGGCAATGTAAGGGGAAAGATTCATTGGGCTGAAGACTAGAAGAAGAAAAGAAAGAGAATTATAACCTTGGATGGAAGAGAATGCTGAGATTTTTTTTAAAAAATGAGCAGGTGTTTGGAAGCAAATCCCCACAATGAAATATATAACTTTAAACTGGCAAGGGCATTTAAGCAATAATGAGGAAATTTCACGCATTTGATGCAAAAGCACCAGAGGGAAATATTTTGCTGGAAAAATTATATTCATATGGAGATTTTTCTAAACTTAAGCATGTAGCCTAAGGGTCTCACCATTCAGCTTGCTTTCCCCTTAAGAATAATGGCAACAGGAGATGACAAAATATCTTAGAGCACGTGGTGAGTGAAAGCTCCTTTTCTTTTTTGGTCCATCACTAGCCCTCTACCCAGAAGTGAAATCTAGCTGATTCGGACCGGTTCTGGCATACCACTTGTGGAAATTTTGAGTGGTTCGGCAAACTGGCAAATACCACCTCTGGCTGGCCCTGCATCTGCCCGCCCACTCGCCGGCTCGCTGCTTGCCCTGCCTACCCACCCACCTGCCACTCACTCTGCCCGCCTGCCGCTCGCTCCACTCCACCCAGTCACTCCACATCTCACCTCCCTGCCTGGCATAGCACACTGCGTGGCTCCTCACTTGCTTGCATTGGCCACAGTCTCTGCTGCTTGCCTGCCTTCCCACGCAGTGCCTGCGGCCCAACTGAGAGGCCCTGATCTGCCTGCCTGGGTAAGTAAGCCTGTGAGCTGCAGCCTAGCTAGCTGACCCCCACCACCATCCCCGCCTGCCTTCTCTATTCCCTTCCACATGGCCTGTGGCCCTGCCATGCTTCCCTGCCTTCCACGCAGCCTTCCCTGCCTTCCATGCTGCCTTCCTTCCCTACTCCCTTCCATGCAGCCCATGGCCTGCCATGCTTCTGGCCTTCCCCGGGCCTCCACCCACATGCCCTGCTCACCCTTCACCTTGGGTTGAGGAACATGCCAGTCCCTGCTCTGGCCTTCTCTGGGGCCTCTGCCCACATGCCGGCCCGCCGCTGTGAGAACAGTGCAAGCCCCATGGGCTAGAAGCTAAGGCTGATGGCGGGGAAGGAAGATCCATTCTGGGCATGCTGTGCTCAGCCAAAGGACTGCCTCGGTGGGAGGAGAGACACATGGCGAGGCTTGGCTGCCTTTCAGGCCCAGCTTCAGCTTCCGTGGGGCATTCCGGGTATGCCTGAGAGAAAATACCTCCCCTGAGGGCCACCCACTTGCCCATCTGCCAGCCTTGTCACGGGCTGGATGCAGGACCTGAGGCAGAGTGGAGGTTGAGCAGGCGGCAGCCCAGAATAGGGCCCGAAAGGTGGCCAAGGCTCAACATGCCCCCCCCACTGAGAAACCTGTAGCCACCACCTCTTTGCTTGTGTGAGAATCCTCCAGTCACCGCTCCCAGCTCAGTTCCAGCCAGCAAAGAGACGGCAGCTGCAGGCCTTTCGCACCTACAAAAAGTGGGGCTAGAATCCTGCAGCCACCACCTCTTTGCCGGCGCAAAAGGCCTTCAGCCGCCAGTCTTTGCCAGCATGAGATGCCTGCAGCTGCCAGTCTTTGCCAGCATGAGAAGCCTGCAGCCTCCACCTCTTTGCTGACATGAGAAGCCACCAGTCTTTGTCAGAGTGAGAAGCCTCCAGCTGCCACTCTCATCTGGGTTCCAGCCTACAGGCTTCTTGCACTGAAAAAAAGGGGCAGCTGCAGGCTTCTCACGCTGAAAAAAAGTGGTGACAGTTGCAGGCCAATGTTTTGGGGTGGGGTCGTGTGCCCAGCTGCAGCAGCAAAGGCTAGAAGTAGCCACCTGCCATTTCCTGCTGCAAAAATATTTTTAAAAACCCTGACTGTTGGGCAGCGAGACCCAGCAAGAGGCGACGGAGAATCACCATTGCTGTTGCCCTTCTCTTTTTTTCCCCCTAACCAGCATTCGGCAGGCAGTCACGATTTTAGATGCTCTTTTATTTTGTCAGCCCAAGGGCAGCGGATGGGGGTACGTAGGAAATCACCCTGCCTCTGCAGCATCAGTCATGTTACTGAGTGGGCTTGGCCAACTCGACATCACTCACAGCAAGGTGCCGTCCCACCTTGCTGTGAGTGAGGTTGAGTTGGCCAAACCCACTCAGTCACATGATCCCACCAAGCCACACCCACCAAGCCATGCCCATAGAACCAGAAGTGAAAAAAAATTAGATTCCACTACTGCCTCCACCCCTCTCTGATTCGGGAGCTATCAGGCTGTGCTTCTGTGACAGAAAATACTTGAATGTAAATCCATATTTAATCTTCATACGATTGTTGTTGCTGGCACACATATATCTACACACAGAGAGATTCTTTCCACATTCATGTTAGTGTAAGGAGAGCTGAGACACCTATTAAACAGTACTGATGATATCAAGGGGGAGGCATAGAGATGTGGAAATATCTGGTGCTTTTTAGACTCCACTCCTTACCCAATATTTCCTTTAGGAAGAAAAGAAATTTCACAGGGTTCCTATTGATTTTGACTTCAATTTAAACAGATAAGGGTTATAAGAAGTTGCTTTATATTAAATTAGATGATTCATTAACTATCCCGGTATTGTCTATGTAGATTGGCAATGGGTCTCCAGAATTTCAAGCCACAGTCCTTTCCAGCCATATTCAGAGAGGCAGGGTTGAATCAAACCATCCACAGGATGCAACATTTTTGTTAAAATACTGAAAGCAGCATGGTGTCATTGTGATGCAAGCTCTACTCCTTTTGCACATGTGTGCATCATATCATCATGCCGATTCAAATGGAGGTGTGACACTAATTTCATCATTTGTCTACCTCTCCTGTGGATGCCTCTAGCTCATGGAGTTCACAGATAAGAATTCCAGGGACCACAGGTCCCTACCCTGCCACAGCTGAAACTTCCTCACTTACAAAGATGTAGCACACTCTTGGATCTTTCCATCCCTCATTACGTGCCATTTTAAATGCAATACATAGGTACCTTTAAGTAATTTCTCAGTATGGAACCTTTGGGAAATTCCAAACATTTTGGAACAGACATGAAAGAAAAACCAAACAGGAGGGCTACCATTGTGACTGCCCTCTTCACTTTTTTGACCATACCCTGAAGACACCCCTGAGAGAGAAATAAAGGACATCTCTGATTTATGGAGACTGGTTGTGTAGAAAATGCATGTTTGAAGAACAGGGAATTAATATTTATTATATAATAATATATTATTATAATAAATAATAATAAATATAGAACCACTGTGGCTAAGCAAAGGTGGTACTAATAGTAATAAGTGCCTTGCATTCAACCCCAAAACAATTGGAGTACCACTTGAACACCATTGGCATTGACAAATTCACCAGTCAATTACAAAAGGCAGCTTTACTTGGAACAGCTTACATGCTGCAATGATATCTGTAATGCCATCAAACATCCACATCTGCCTCCCAGGCCCATGGGAAGGACTTGTCCTCCATATGTTTTGAATTATAACTCCCATAATTTTCAAACAACAAGATTCATGATTGCATATTATGAAAGGATTGTCCAAAATCTCTGGAGGGCATCTGATTCAACTGATCAACAACATCAAGTCATCATTATGATGTATGTTTCATTTGTTCTATCTGATTGGTAAAGAAATATGCAATATCATATTTTTAAAAATCATTAGATGTATTAAATAAGTGTGCCCTGCCATCTCATACTCCAAGAAATCTTAGAAACAATATAACAAAAAAATGCAAGAAAAAATGTTCATCTTTCTCTCCCACATACAAGGACTTAAATGTAAAGCACTCTTTTAAACCAGTATTATTTCAGTAGAAATTCTGTAACACTTTGTTGTTTTATTGCTTCAGCCTGCTCTCCGCAGCTTTAAAGATCTGCTTACTGTATTTTTCCTTACATTTGATACATTTTATTGTGATGTTGTTTTATTGGTGCTGTCATTAGCTTCATCGTGACTCTCTTGCAAAGAAAATAAGGGTATACAAGTGGTATCACAATTAATAACAATTCAGCCATTAGTAAAACAAAATGCTGCTTCTGCTAACAAAAGTCAAATTTCAAACAGCAACTCTGGAAAATGTGAAAGCTTTCTGAAATGAGGTTTCTCTCTCCCACTCCCAAAACTAGGTTTTCACTGCCATTATATCTTGATAAAATGACTTCTAGGGAATGCCTAGAATGCATGAGATAATGAATATGTGCTGATATGCATTGCTAATGAAATGTCAGCACTTACTCATTGTCTCATGTGGCATTACCCAGAAGTCATTTCATCAAAGTTCTTTTAAAAAAAAAAAAAAACACTTGGCCCAGAAAAATAGCAACAAGAGCACAGATTCTACTTTTTCCAATAATAAGTTCCAAAACTTTGGCCACCATGGAAGAAAAAGTAAAAGACACCAAAACAAGTTCCATGAATAGTAAACAGATCTGTAACAGTAAAGTTGGCTTTAGTTAGTGTAGATTTTGGGAGGCTGAAAGCAGTGACTGACATTCTGAATTGACTCTGAAAAGAAAATGAAAGATTAGTGAGTGACATGCTGTTGTTAACAACTTGGCAGGATTTTACACTAACTGAAGAACGCTTGAAAAACAGCTCCTCATAAAATGTGTTATAGTCTGGTTTTGCCAAATGCGTAAATGATGGAATGGGCAATTTTCGTATAGGAAAGAAAATAATTATGATTCTAGTTCCTACTGCTAAAACATGTTTATGACTACCACTTCTGCCTTCACATTCAAGAACAGCATTGGATACAAAACTAACCTGATTTTTTGAGAGGAATAAAATACTGTCCCAATTTTAGACCTGCCAGATTCAAACTACAAAACCCCAGATAACTGTGAGGCAATAAAGAGATTCAGGAAACTCGCTTTACTGCCAACTCATAATCTCCAAATTTTTGTAGCCCAGGTAGGATAATATCTAACCAACAGCCTACCATTTTTTCCCATTTTTCTAAGCAGAGCTATATTTGGTTTGTTGTGATCTGTTCTGTTACAACAGGTATGAGCACCCGAGACTAAATATTTTTCAGTTTCACATCTTTCACTAAAAATCAGTCCATCCTGATCTCTGAAACACACATAAACTGTGGTTTAACCTTTAAAGAATGTTTTAAAAAACCCAAAGATTCTTCCCCTACCAAAACTAAATTTCCACAAAACGCTGTTCTGATTCAAATGAATAATATGTTTCATTCCTTTTTGCATTATCATCCCACTCACCCTGCCTCTTCCAAATCCTAAATGTAAACCCTGATCACCAAAGATTACTCGTCATCCTTTACAGCCAAAAAAACTCACATTCAGTAATCCCAAAGGTGCTTTTTCAAAAGGCAACTGGACTTTGTTTTTCCTTGAAGACATTTAATTTCTCATCCAAGAAGCTTCTTCAGTCTTCAGAGAACTGAAGAAGCTTCTTGCATGAGGAGCAAAATGTCTTCAAGGAAAAACAAAGTCCAGTTGCTTTTGAAAAAGCACCTTTGAGATAGCCATGACCTGGATGACTGAGAATTTCCAGAAACATTCACATTCAGTAAATTGATCAGGCAGGATAGAAGAAAGACACTGCCAAATACTGGTGATGTTGACATTTGATTCTTTTCAAAGACCCCATATAAATGTTTAATGGACTATATCAGATTAACATTAGGGGATACGTATCAGTCACCAGATTCTATTTGAGCCTGATTTGGTGATCAGAAATCTGCCTACTTCAGTTCAGCTGAATCCAAAGTTGCTGAAGGAGAATTTTTTAATGAAGTGTTGTCTCGCCCACCGAATGGCACGAGCTATCCATAAGTACATATAAAATTCTTTATCCTTTAATAAAAGATAATGAAATTTGCAGATATAATAGTTTCTTTTAAAGGACTAAATATGTTTAAATTCATAGAAACAGATGTAGAGGCTTTGAAATTATTTAATTTATGGGATTATGTTAGAAAAAGAAAGTTGCAGTGATCTAGAATACTGCAGGCTATGGTGAATCTTCATGAAAAGCCATCTGCCAGCTCTTAAGTATTCTATCACCCCTGTGAGAGATTGCAGAAAGGAGCGGGAGGGAAGATCCAAACAATCAAGAGTTACAACAACTGAAGTACAAGAAACCTGGCCCAAAAAAAAAATCAATTCAAAGGAGCCTCATTTTAATGAACTATAAATGAAGCTTGGAAATTCTTGTTATCTACTTCCAAGATTCTGTTTTTTACCCCAAAGCTAGCGTTAAAGCTACGTGGCTGGAATCGGTGTAGTTCTTCCTTATTGTTGCACAGCTGTGTTGGGCTTGACCCACTTAAAAATACTGCCATTCTCCAAAGAGAAGTAGGGCTGGGATTCCAAGGGATGGGTTTTCTGATGTTTTGTTGTTTCTGGCCATTCAGAGAATCAAGGACAGGAGGAGGAGGAGGAGGAGGAGGAGGAGGA
>JANHFL010004213.1:24444-40423 GCA_032468155.1 Oxyrhabdium leporinum
TGGTGCAAATGGGTGTGGAGCCTTCTTGGAACTGTTGAAAGGACTGTGTTGTAGACTGGAGATAGATGGTGTTGTATTCCTCCACCCCCACCCCCGTTGAGAGAGGGCGGTTCAGTTTTGACATGGATGGCCTCTTTGACCCCTCTTTCAAACCAATGGTGGTCCTCTCTGTCCAGAATGTGGACTTTGCTGTCTTCAAGAGTGGCCTTTGTCTTTTAAATGCAGATAGACTGTTAAATCTAGTTCTGATAGGTTTGTTCTCCTATGTTGTGCCATGCATTTATGAAGTGGTTGTTTTGTTTCCCCAGTGTATGACCTGGATGACTGAGAATCTCCATATCATTTGCTGTGGAGATATTAAACATATAAATCTCCACAGAGCTAAGCAAGGTGTGGGCAGGAGGGATTATGGGCCTCTAGAAATGCTCATAGACTCATCCATCCATGGAAGCATGGAACTTTTGTGTGGCTCATCAAAGAGGTGTCGTACGTTGGGGGTTGTCGAGGGCAGAATAGACCCATGGCTTGAGACCTAGAAAGGGACAATTGCACAACTATTGGAGAGAGGTACCTTCTCAAACACCCCAAAAATAAAAAAATGTGGAGGAAGCCACTTCTGGGGGGAATGAGAAGAACTTGTATATGGTCCCAGAAAAGACTTTTTTAAGTTGCTGTCTTCCAACTATTGGACTATCACTCCCATAATTCCCAGCCGATCCAAATATTGGAGGTGATTGTTTGGGATTAATGGCAGTTGAAATCCAAGATGTATGGAAATCAGGCCAAGAAAAGGGGAAAAGACCCTTTTCAACTTCTACCCTGAAACTTATCTTCAACACTTTAAATTCACAGCTGTATCCAAAGAATCCAAAAATTGTAGTTAGAAGAATGCAGGCATTAATTATTGTTATTCATAGGTCCCTTCACAGAAATGCAGAACCCACGTCAAGGAAAAATGTCTATTAAATGAATTTGTCTGTAGAACAATCTCCTCTTGTAAAATTTAGGGAACAGCTCTGTCTGCTTCCGGAATAGAAAAATCCCTGTTCTCATAATCAAATAAGATATGCTACTTGCATCTTGCAGCCTTGGATGGTTAAATAAAAACAAGAGAGGCAAGATCCAGATAAGACAAGTGTCTGATTTAATGCTTCATTCCCACCACAATTCCAGTTTGTGTGAACTCCTTCCCCCATAATATCCAGAGCAATAAACTTCCCATTCTTGCCATTCGATATGAAATGCTGTAGAGAGGAAAATTTTGATGGAGACGTGGGCAGGCAGTGAGGAATAATTCCTTCTCTCTCTGCATCTTGGTGGCAGGCACACTGGCTATTTATTTTGGAATTAAAAATCAGGACTTGGCTTCTGTGTTCCCTAGCTTTTGTTTTTCTAAAGATTTCCAGTGACTTTCAGGCATTGGCCCTGTATCTTGCTAGCAGGCCCTTTGTCATGCAAAAAGTAAGCAGCTTGTGAAGATAGGAAATTTGATGACCTCCACAGACTGAGGCCAATAGCCACCGCTCCCTATTTGCACCATCTCTCTATTTGCTAAAGGGCACTGGAACACAGCTGTCCTCAGATCGATAATGGAAAGAAGGAGAACGGGAAGGAGAGCTCAGGACCTCACTCAGTAAGAGGAAAAAAGCAGCTTTCTAGTTCCCCCATCCTAGCTCTGAGAACCGAGTTCCACCAATACTTGTAGATATGGCAGTTTATACAACACTCAAGGAGAGACTCACCCTGTTTCTTCCATGACCCAATTAAATAGAGATGGAAATGGACTGAAATCCTCGCTCGGCCATTAATTTATAGCTTGAATTTACATGAATAAGCTATTTTCTCTCCCTCAGTTTGCATTTCCTGTCTGGAGTAGCTATTTTCACGTAATGTATTAACCCACTGTTTACTGAGCAGGGTTCACTAAATTAAACCAATTGCCTAGATTTTACAATACATGGGCCAGTTACATTGGCTACCTATGCATAACAACCTGGACTAAAATGTGGAACCTTTTTTATGTGTGCGTGGTTCAAAGTGCGATACTGATGCAGTCCATGATGTGAGGTCAGAATTTCCCATCTGTTTTTTAAGTTAATGGTTATTCATTGTGTCATTCAGTTGTTGTCAACTCTTAGCAATGTAGAAAGTTAGCACTTACCCCTCTTAGAAGAATAAAATACTTTAGGAAATATTAAAAAGGCAGAATATTATATTTCCCCTAAAGGAGAAACATGTTTCTAAAGACAGAAACTCAGAGCCTCAGCTCTCTGCCCCAAGTAGAAACCAAGGGGTCAACTTTTAGAAATGCACGTGGTCCATTCACGACAGAATATTTTGAACAAAGGTAGGATTAGCCCTCAGCCACAATAGGAATTGCCCAACAAGCACCTTTATTTGCATCAGCACACTTCAACCAAATTTAACTCAGTCAACCTACAAAGTTACCCCTACAACAGTCAATAGAATACAAGGTCTTGCACAGGAACAGGAAGCTCAAGGGCAAGGACCAAGAGAAGGTATAAATAACCCTCATTCTCAACTCCATGCGGTCAGCTGCTCAGGACCTCAAACCCCTGTGGTCCTGTTCATCAATAAACCATCTTTCCAATCAGCCTCCATGTTTCCAGTGTCTTTCTCCCCGCTTGGAACTGAACCAGATGGACATTTCTTCCAACACATGTCAAAGCCAAACCTCCATGGAAGTTTCATGTATCTTCTCTGTTCCATTCCAGGTGCCTGGACTATTCTTCCAAAATTGTACAAAGAACTGTATTATATTGTACACCACCATGAGCCCCTCTCTGAGGGAGATAGGTGGCTAAGAAATATAAAATATAAATGGATAAATAAATATAAATAATTGTTGAAGACCCAAGTTGGCTTTCAGCAATCAGAAGAGGTTTTGGGTTGTTGTTGTTTTTTTTTTTAAATGGTCACTTAATAGGCCACTCAATTAGGTCGGTTCAGACTTTTTATGAAAAACTCAGCCACTGCCTTAGTGGGATAATCAAACCAGATCCTCAGCTTAAATTGTGCATTTGTTTGTTCACTATACTTTTCTTCCCAAATGTATATGCTGCCAATTCGCTGGTGACTTTCTTATCCTGAGCTTCAAGTTCTAACAAATGAGCCATTGGGTAGTTCTCGTCACGGTATAATTTCTACATGCTGCCACGGTGGTTAGAATTTTTCAAGGCGATAACCTCTGGAGATCATCAGACTGACCACACTTAATTGAAAAGACTCCTTCAGGATCCCAGAGGAAATTCAGCCTCCCCACATTGTCATGCACAATTTCACATGACATCTTCAAGCTCTGAAGACCTTATTTAACTGTTCCACCATTTGATCTTAAATTCAATGTTTGCCACATATGGAATATACAGAGTGCAGTCATACTGGAATCTTAAGGAAGTCTGCTGAAAATTAAATCCTAGTAAGTTCCATAGAAAAGATTGCATCCTTCTAGAGAGCGACCTGGGAATAAGTCTTAATGAGCTCAATGGGCTATTTCTGAATAAACATGCCTGTAATTGTATTCATCTCCCTAATAAGCCAGCTTCAAATTGCAGTGATAGAGAGAGGAATTTGACAACTTTTTTAAAAAAAACCAGAGGCGAAAATAGCTAGCGGTGTGATATTTATCATCAGACATGGTTACACTGCTCTGGAAGCAACCATTATCCCAGGATGTGGGAGGAAGAAAAGGAAAGTTGGGTGTGGTTTTCACTTTGGATTTTAGGACAAATGGAACCGCAAAGAATTATTTCCAAATATATTTAGAATTTCCTAAACCACTCGATTTTGCTGCTGACGTTAGCTTCAAATTGAGAGAGATCGTCCTCAACTTGCAACCATTTGTTTAGTGGCCGTTCAAACTTACAACGGCACTGAAAAAAGTGACATGACCAGTTTTCACACATATCACTGTTGCAGCATCCCCGTGGTCATGTGATCAAGATTCAGACATGTGGCTACTGGCATGTATTTACGACAGCTGCACTGTCCCAGGATCATGTGATAACCATTGGTTACCTTCTCAGCCATTTTCCGACAAAACCAATGAGGTGAGATGGATTCACTTAACGGCCATGTGCTCCGGCAAAAAGAATAAAACCAATCCAACAACATGAAACAGTAGCACAATACAGATGTAAAAAATCACGTTACTGAGATTCATAATAATCCCAAGATTCACACACATTGGCTGCATTCACATAACCCGATTCCAAAATTAACTCATGTTCTTAATTTATTGTAGTGTACCTAACCATAAACAAAATGGGATGTGTTAGCACAAACAAGCTTAAAAAAAACCCCAACCCCTACCTCTAACCATAGTTAAAACTAATAAAGCTTAGTATCTTGTGTGAATATGCTCTTCCACTTGATTCGGTTAAGCATATCACGTAACTGCAACCTCTTTCTTCTTCCTTTCCCCTTCTATACTTTTGAAAGAGGAATGGAAACAATGGTTCAAATGGTCTTTTTACTGTACTGTACTGAGAATTTTTTTGTTCGCCATCCAGAGTTCCTTCTGGTATCTGGGCAGCCACGTAAGTTTGCTTAATAAATAAAAATAATTAAAACTAGCACGCTCAGCAAACTGCAGTCACGCAAATGCAACAACATGCCTTGCTCCTTGAACAACGTACAATGTGCTACACATGGACCCCATTTCATTGCAATTTAGAAATAGAAATGTCCAATCAAAATGGTACTCAGGAGCACCAAAATGTCCAAAGATACCCCCCCTGGGAATCTGGTGGACATTCCAGGCTCCACTTGAATTTATAATTTGAGGATTCCGGTTTAATGATTCCTTGACAAAAAGTAAATAGGAAACCTTCTAGTAAGAACCAAAGCATTTCCTTCCGGATAGATCTTTATTCATATATTCAAGCATTCCACATCTGTGTAGTCACTTCTGGAACAAGTTGGGAGACTGCAGACTCTTTTGTTTGGAAGTATGCCCCAAGTCCTCACAACAACAACAACACACACAAAGTAGAGGGAGATATAAGAAACATCTAGGTTGTGTGTCTGGGGTGAGTCCATGCATAGGTATGGAATGACAGGGAGTAACTTCAGCGGTTTGTCTTCTAGTAAAAGGGTGTTTTCTGATAGAGTCATGTTCCCACTGAATCATTTTGTACGAGGAAGCCACCCACCCCAATATATGCCAGGGGTGTTCTCAACTCTCTTTGAGCAAATATCCTTGATTGCGTACAATTAACTGTCAGAATGCCAGCTATCAAATACAATCCATGACTAAACGTCACTGCAAACCAGTTAACCGTCTGTCTTCTTCCGAATGAATCACCTATTAACTCTCAATTTCCCCTCTAAAAAAAAAGCGTACGATTGCCAAATATTGAACGTCAATCAAAATGCCAATTCAAATATTTGGCCACTTATTCCCACAGATATTTGACCGGGTAGGTAGGCCGCTTCCAAAGACTCTTCTGGGATCATAAAACTGTGACGGGAGAATTTGGCCAAAGAACGTGGTCCATCTCTTTTCTGAAGCCATTACAGAGGCTCAACAACACAACTTAAGATGTCCACCATCCCCATCCACATGGAAGAATAAGTAAATGACAGGGAGGGGGGGGCAGATCTCAAGCAAGGTTGGTTTTGGTGATACAAGCTGATGCAGGCCAGAAGATACGATGCAAACCACAAGCGAATTAAAATGCCTTACAAGGACTCAGATAATTCATGTGGACGAGGCACAGACAGAATCCCTCTCCAAGGAAACGGGTTAAGAAATATGAAATATAAATAAATAAGTTTGCCTTTGTCTCTTTTTCCCTGGAAATGCCGAGAATCAAACTATAAGCAGTATCACAAAGTAAATAAGTATGCTGTTCTTCAAATGCAAACCTTATCTTTGCCCTGAACTCACCAGCTAATCGTCAACTAGTCACCATCTCTTAGCATCACCCCACTTGTCCATATGCGATACAAGAATGAAAATACAGACGGGGTTACGATGGCAGTAGTAATCTATGAGGATTGTACACCGCCCAGAGTTATCTTTTGTGAATTAGACAGTTGTACAATTTTATTTATAAAGGACAGTAAACATTTATAATCATATTGCACTATAATGGTTCTAAGACATACACGAGAAACTACTTCCTATTTTTACATGGAATGAGAAAGGCACGATCAGCCTAAATCATGGGATAAGGTGAATTAAGAATGATTTAAGGGGTACCTGAACTAGTACCTATTTTTCCCCAAACTGTGCTTGGAGTATCCCTCCTCCAGCCTGGCTGAGGAGGAAGAATGGTCAGCTGGGCGTGATCTTACACACCCTCAGTTCTTTAGCTCTAAAATGGGATTAATAATAAAATGGCCTAGATAAGTGAAACACGTTAAAAACATAATATAATAAAGCAGTGGTTCTCAACCTTTTCTTCACCAGGGACCCCCTTTAAATATCTTTTGTGGCCATGATCCATAGCTATGGACCACCAAGACTTAACTCAAGCGTTAAATCATAACATTTCTTCAAGCCTTCGTGGACCCCCTGTGACAACACCCCCCCCCCAGGGGTCCGTGGACCAAAGGTTGAGAACCACTATAATAAAGGATTAAAGGAAGACTGTGATTAACTTACCACTCAGGCTAAGCTACTGAAATCTCATATAGTCCTCAACAAGATAGTGGCTAAAATCATCCCAAGCATCAAATCCATGTGCAGTCAGGAAGCCAGCTTTCTTTCATCTGCTACTGGAAGACGCTTGAATCAGCTGCAGGCAAATAAAAGGAAGGGAAGGAAACAAAAAACACGCCAATGAAGCTTCCATTTCCAATTCATTCTGCTCTCTGAGTCGGGATGTCAACAATTTACCCAAAGCAATTCTCCCAATTTTTTTTTGTCTTGTCTTGTCTTCCTCTTCTGCCTCCTTCCTACTGATGGCAGTTCAGCAGATGTCGTGAAAAGACCAAAAAGCTCTTGAGAACTAGGCATTCGCTGTGGATGCCAATTCAGGATCGATACAAAAAGGTTAGAAAAGTGGCATTTCATTTCATTTTTTAGTGAAAATATTTCTTGTTATATTCTCCTTTTCCAAGCACCGGTACTCCATCTTCGTCCCCAGAAGCAGAGTGAGAAAGAAAAATATATAATAAATCCAGTACGAACTGTTTGTACTGTACAAATTGCAGAACTAAGCACATACTCCTAGCTGTAACATAATGAGGCTGCTTAAACTGTGTCCCTATCCTTTCTTGCCAATCTGTGATGCAAGAAGCTGCCTTGAATCCAGTTTCATAACAGGTTCTCAATTCTACACTTACTCACACAGGAAAACCCTTTCTGTTCCCAATCGATCCAAGAACAGTATTCCCTTTAACGATCAGTACAATAATCCTTGCCTCTTGTGGGCCAATACATATACTGCCTGCATCTGTACATTTTAATAATGCAATAATTTGACTCAAAGTTGTAGAGACTAGATCCTTTTAAGTTAAATGGAAGCAACAAAGAAGTCTCAATAGAGGAACAGATGCTAGAGAAATCACTCCTGTTAGAGAGAGAGGTTACCTATTTGGTCTACCTGAAAACTTTCAGAACTGTAAAGCAGAACTACACAAACTCACAACTTGTCAAGCAGAATAGTTCTTACTTTCTTAAAACTACCTATTGTACTCCCAAATGGATGTGGATGAGGGAACTTGTTCTAACAGATCTGGAAGGCAGTAGATTCCAAAAGTCTAAGGTATCGTGAATTTCCATTCAGATTTCTTTCATTTGCCAGGTGCTCTAAATTCTGGATTTATTTTTTTTCCTTTCATACACTATAATTCCCAATGAAGAGTTGGAACACTAAGGCTGAGGGAAAAGCTTTATTGATGGATCCAAAGGCAAGCTTCGGTTTTAGGGGCAAATCTCCCAGAGGCAACTTGACCCATGGTGGACTTCAGAAAAGCAAGGTGTCAAGAGTGCAGACAAGAGCAGCAAAGATGATTAGGGGACTGGAGGCTAAAACATATGAACAATGGTTGAAGGAATTGGGTATGTCTACTGTCTAGTCTAATGAAAAGAAGGACTAAGGGAGACATGATAGTAGTGTTACAGTATTTGAGGGGCTGCTGCCCCAAAGGAGAGGGGGGTCAGTCTATTCTCCAAGACACCTGAAGGCAGAACAAGAAGCAAAGGATGGAAACTAATCAAGAAGAGAAGCAACCTAGAAATGAGGAGAATTTTCTTGAGAGTCAGAACAATTAATCAATTACTTGCCTCCAGAAGTTGTGGGTGTCCCAACACTGGAGGTTTTTAAGAAGAGACTGGACAACCATTTATCTGAAAGGTATAGCATTTCCTATCTGAGCAGGGGGTTGGACTAGAAGACCTCCAAGGTCCCTTCTAACTCTGTTATTCAGCAGTGAGATAGACATCACGATGCTGAGACTCACTGCCTGATCAAGACCAAGGAAAGTTACTCATGTACAACATCAAGTGGATCAAATAATGGAAAAACAGAAAGCTGCTTTCAGTCATTCAGCAAAGACTAGCCAGGCAGCAACATGTAGCCACATATGTATATTGCAACCAGCAAAAAAAAAATCTCCTGTCTCCAATCCTTTTAACTAGAGACAACACTGATCAAACCGGAGACATAGCGAAGGTAAAAGGATGTTCTGTCAATGGACTGCAGCCCCAGTCCTTTGCATCAGTCGGCAAACATAAATTTAGAAACGTACTACCGTAGCAAAGGGGGAAAAAATAGCAAAGCACACAATCACAATCAGCCATCTGGTTCAAAACACTCACATACAGCAATGGTTCCAGGTTCCAATCTTGGTTTTCCTGAGCAATCCATTGATTCTGCCAGCCAACAATGGCAACATGGCCCAACAATGGGGAATGGACTCTCCTAGTTATCTTCTTCTTTGGAGAACAGGAATGTTTATGTTGTTATCCATTTCTTTGTGCCTCCAAGGAGCTTACATGGTCCATCTGCAGGCTGAGATAGTCTAGGCTAGAGTAGTCCTGACTTCCAAAGTTGATTGAAAGAGAGAGAAGGAAGAGAGAAGGGAGAGAGGAGAGAGAAAGAGATCAACGAAGGCAGGAAAAAGAATTCAAAAGGTCACAGAAAGAAGAGGGCAAGGGAAATAAGGTATGACATACAGCACTTTCTTTCTTTCTTTCTCTCTCTTTCTCTCTCTCTCTCTCTCTTTCTCCTTTTTGGAAAGTTTCATTCTTAGGTGACTAAAAAAAAAACAACCTAAAAAAACTTGCCGGCCAGATGAGACTGGTCTCCTGTACTATTCATAGCAAGCAAGAAACTCAGCTCTCTGAGTCTTGAAATCATTCACTAAGAATAGAGAGACATGTCAATTCCCAGCAAGAGACCTCGCCTCCTATTAGCATACAAAGGTGGCCACGTGCCCCTCTGATCGCCAAAAGCACGTCCCCTGACTCATCCGAGCCATACGGAGAGTTTGCGGAGGAGAACAATTTCCTCTCTGCCCCAAAACCTGTTTTGTGCATTGTCAATGGGACAGAGTGGGGTATCCTGCTCGCTTTGATGGCAATTCCAACCCAAGCTCAACTCTGCTGAGTACTGCAAGGAGGTGGCCAAATCTGAGCTTTGAGTCAGCCCTCAATTATACACCGAAGGAAATTAGTCAGCGGCACGCAGCACATGTTTTGCAATGAGTAGGCTGCTCAGGCTCTCATGCAATGCTGCTTCTGACAAATGCAAGATCCTGGCAATGGCCAAAGCCCAGGAAAATTCCATAGACCTAAACAAAAAAAAAAAAAAAGGGGGGGGGAGAACCAGAAATGAAAGACAGCAGGGAAAGAGAAGACGAAAAGAGAAAAAACAAAGTGGCTGATTTGTGCCGGAACCATGTTCAACTTGATCTCATTCTACAGCCTGTGTATTTGTTTGCTCGTTCAATTGATATAGCTGCCCATCTCTCTCCTAGGTGATTCTGGGTAGCTCACGACAATTAAAAACAACAGAAAGAATTTAAAAAAAAATATATAAAGAAAAGCAACAAACGCAAAAGCAACAAAACCTTACAAACACAAAACCCTCGCAAAACATAATAATCACAGCAGGTAAATATGATCGATACACCCAGTTCACCGTGATCTGACTCGAAACGCTATGCCGGGTTAGGGATGGTGGAGAAGGGAAAGACAAGAATATTCTCTGTTAAATGCACACACACACACACACAAGAAAGGAAACGAGACCCTTTCTTGTGCGTGCTGAGAAAAATAATTGGACAGAGTACAATCAGCTACTGATGGCATGGTGGTAAAATCAGCTCCTTTCAGGATTCGCTAAAATACAGAATGAAAGTTCTTCGGCTTTTCTTGAACGCACGCCTTGGATTATTAAAAAAAAAAAACAACAACTATCAACTGGATAACGGAAGGAAGAGCAACTCCCCTGACAGGCTGAAGATATGGGCATGCTCCTTCGGAAAAAAAGCTACTTCTCCTTATATTGCTTGGTAAAGGATAAAAATCACCTCAAAACTTTGGATTGAGAACGCAAGCAAGTTCTAATATGCAGACGGGATTCCAGGGGGAGATTTGCGTCCATGAAAAGTTGGCCGGATCTGACTCCAAGGTCTCCTCTTGCGCAAATAAGGAGTGGCAGATTGAATATCATCACTGTATCTATAAGCTCACACATTGCAGCTGATTCTTGACTTAACCCATTTTCCTAGCTAGCAGCGCAAAAATATAGAAAACTCTTTACTGCCATCTAATGATTGGCTGTTTACAGTCCAGATGTAGTAGCCCTAAACACAGTCAGTGCATGCGATTTCACTGTTTATACATTCATGGAGGATGAGTTTACTATAAGCTACTACATGAGAGAGAGAGAGAAGTGTAGGTGAGTTACCAGAATTGGACCACCTTACTCGACCACGGAGTAGATGACTGTGGTCCAGCCCCTCTCTCTTAGTGGAGTCTTCTTCACAAGACGGCTGCTATGGCAATGAAATAACGGGAAAATGATCCCACGTAAGGTATCTTACGTCACCCAAGGAAAACAAGACATAAATCTGAAAGCTAGCAATAAATAAATTGGTGATGCCACCCTGCGTTTTCTGTGTCTCGTTTTCGTTAAAAAGTCCACAAAACCAATCAAGAATGGGAGAAACTGAAATAGTGAAGTAATTCTTGGCCGTTAAAGATTAAAGATTCTCGTAGCCTCCATGTGAGAGATAACTCGGATTCAACCCAGAGCTGCTATCAAACAATACTACTAGTGAACACCTGTATCTCAATTCCTATAAGGAAGTTCCTGAAAGCCTTAGCCACAATTTGTTCGCCTTTAACTGAGCCAAACATTCAGAATAGTTCGAAACCCAGCCATGGGTGAGCATGTGCGCATTGCTCCTTGTGCAACCTGCGCACGTGTGCTCACACTTGCATGCTACTTGCGCAGAACCTTCCCCTCTTTCCCCCCACCCCTCCTCACCTGTCCACAAAGTCGGAAAGGTTGGGGAACTCTGACCTAACAGACTTAACCAAATCAGTGAAAGGCCTAGAAGCTGAATTCATAGATTACTCAAAGCTTCGTTTAACCTTGATGTTGCAAGCAAAGGTTCTGGCATCTATCCATCCACCATTATCCCAGCGCTCCAAAACCATTTAAAGCAGTTCCTTTTAATGAACAGCAACGAAGAGGAAAGCAAGGAAATTGTGACAGGCAATTCACCGTCCGGCGTGGCCCAACTAAATGCAGACTTTAAACCATGGCTCTAAGTTCTCCACCAGCCCACAAGCAAACTGTGGTAGCAGGAACCAAATCGAAAATACCAGAAACCCGTGTTTCTCATAACTTCACATTCAATTGATTTTCCTTGACGCATGGGAGAAGGGGGGGGGGGAGAGAAAACCATACCTAAGCAATGCTTCAAAAGGTCACTTGGAAAAACCACCAAATACTGGGAAAGGGATGCCTAAAGCAGGAAAAGTCTGATCAGTTTGTAGGTCTCAAAGCATTATGTATCACCACCCATCTCTCTAAAGAAAACCACATCAATCTTCTGAACATAGATGAAAGTTAGATGAGATTATTGTACTTGAGTCAGAAGGGGGGGGGCAAAAAAACACCCCCCCAAAAAAGGCTGGCGATCCCCAGCCCCATAACCCATAAAACTGGAATGCACAAAGGGGTCAAACATTCATACTGTATCTGTATTAGTCAGCTGAAGTCCATGCCAACCTCACTGACTAAGAGCATGGGTAGCATTACAAATAGCTGTTTCACTCACACCTGCTGCAAAGATAAATCCTCATTTTGAACTAATAGAAGAGGATATTAATGTTATAGATGAGAAACCAGAGTTGTTTCAGCATTACAAATCTTTCTAGCACGCTACAAATGCTGGATTCCCCCTTAAGCATGTTAAAGCAGAAACATTCCTTCTCCACAGAAAATGTTCCTCTCTCCTGAGCTGAACAGATACTGTTCTAAGAGTCCTATGGAGATTCTCCGCCACCCAGGCCATGTTTTGTCCCAAAGGCAACTTTTCAAAAGGCAACTGGACCTTTTTTTGTTTTTTCTTGAAGACTTTTTCCTTCTTATCCGAGAAGCTTCTTCCAGTTCGTCTTCCTTCAGCACAGATAAACCTCCAAGTGACCTTCAACGAGTCTCAGAGAGAGAGAGCTAACAACCAGATGACTGCAAGGGAAAAAATAATAATTCCTTTCATTCTCCGCCGTTCTGAAGAAGCTTTTGGACAAGAAGTGGAACATCTTCAAGGAAAAACAAAGGAAGTCCAGTTGCCTTTTGAAAAAGCACCTTTGGGACTGTAAAGCTAACGTGTCTGAAATCTGGGCAGTTATCACATAGGATGCCGGACCACAAAATAACATTTAAAAAAAAAAACCTGGTGTGTTGTGTGAACTTAGCCTGCAGTTAATGGTCTAATGGATCATTCAAGCCCAGGAAACTGGATTCTTTGACTAAATCATGGTTTAGCTAACAGGAGGTAAATTTTCTCACAAACACAGCATTGTCCTAAACTACTGTTTGGTTAGCTATGGCTTGATGAATATTTAACAACTGCCGAATTTCACATATCACGCTATGCGAAAAGCAAACAAACCACGTCGTGGCTTAGCAAGTGACGTGACACGGGTGATAAAACAGTTTACGGGAAGAGGAAATATAGCTCTAAAAAGGCACATATTTTCATTAAAGGATTTTTTTTTAATTTTATTTCATGGACAATGGGGATAAAGTAGTAATAAGATAAGATGTCCTTTACTGTCATTTTTCTGCATACACAAAGGCACACATTAAAATGAAATGCCAAGCTCTGTTCTCGAATGAAAAAATTCCACCCACCGAACCATGTCACCATTCCAAGGATAACAATAACAATACAATAATAGCCCCAGCATCCAAAAGTGCCACATTATATATGTACATTTTGAACACATGGCAGAAAAAAAGAGTCTTGAGAGATAATAGCAGATAATAAACATATCTGAATGATCCCTCACAAAGTCAATTTGGCTTTGAGGGGGTCCTTGGTGCTCTCTAAGTTTGATTGTTTTCTTGCAGACATTTCATTACCCAAACTAGGTAATAGCTAGCACGAGTGTGAGGGCTAGGATTAGCACTGATGAAGATGCCTAGTTTTGGAAATGAAACATCTACAAGAAAGCCACCAAGCTCAGAGAGCACCAGGGACCCCTCGCTCCGACCCCTCGCTACAAATATTCTCCTTTATTGGTACAATAGACTTTGTCAATGTGGGCTAAAAACATAAGAGGAGAAACGGGCACAAGAAATATATGGCTCGCATTCTCGCCAAAGATCAATGCAGAGTTTATATTCCTGATCCTATTTTACACCCACAATAATCTTTCAGGTGGGTTAAGCTAAGATACAGAAAATGAATCCACAAAAGCAATCCACCATTACCAGCCCAATTCACTCTAATCCAGTGTTTCTCAGCCTTGCAACTTTCAGATGTATGACTTTCAGTGTCCCAAATTCTCTAGCCAACATGGCCACAGCAGAGAACTCTGGGAGTTGAAGTCCACACATCTGAAGTTTGTCCAGGTTTGGAAACTCTGCTTTGACCATACACAGGGGCATCCTGAATCCACCCACACGTTTAACAACTCTCTCAAATGCTCAGATTGTGGTTATACAACTTCAGGAAGGTCACAGATTCCACAATTCCTGCTCTAATGAACTGCTTCACATTGGCTCCATTTTTCCAGCTTAGTGTTCCAAAAAAACCCCCCAACATCTCTGAGATATAACAAGCCGCCTTTTCCCCTGGCACTCAGAAGACAATCTGATGGTACACAGGATAAAATGTTATCTTTCAAGGAAATAAATATAATAACAGGATGGCTTCAAAAATATAACTGCTTGTCTTGGAACAAGGGGTTCTTTATTTCTACTATTGCGGTGCTGGATTTCTTTGAAGTTTCATTGCTGGGACTTACAAGAAATTGTGACTCAGTCAGATGATTCATTCCAAGATGATGTTTTATTGTGAGGCTCCTTCATGGACACTTTCCTCCTGCAGTTTGGCCTCCTCCCTGAAAGACCATGGAGGACTCAGTGCATTGTGGCTGGAGGGTGAGAAGATGTAATTCAGTAGGAAAAAACAACGACCTACCTTCTCCATGAAAATCTTACCAGAAATAAATTCTAGGTGGGAGAGATCTCAATCAATTCAGCTAGACAAAAAGTCATGTAATGAAATTTCCCATTTTTTCCCCCTTCTACCCTAGAAGATTTCTTGGTTTCTGCTTCCCCTAAGCTTCTTCACACAGTCACCTGAGATAGATCCCAAACAGCTGGCACATTTGAGAGACTGCTTTCAAGATGAAGAAACAACTACATCAAGGGCAAAAGTTTGTCATGTTTGCTATGGCTTATTGCCAAGCATTCCCTACACCTATAATCTTCAATTCAGAGGGCTTCCCATTTCGTTCAGAGAGGAGCTTAGTGGAACCGGTCCCCAAAGCTGGCAAAATAAGACTTCTTTTTGAATTCAACAGCAAAAAACACAAAGTCAATATAACAGGGGGCGAAATGGATTTAAGGCAGTTTCTCCACCTGATCTGACCTGTATAAACCCTCCCCTTGGCACAAGCCATGGTGGCTTGCCTCCGGAGGGCATCAGGATCAGGGAAAGCTGTTCTATCATCTGGTATATTCCTCCCTTTCTCCCCATAAAACCTTCCAAGCTTAGCCTCAAAAGGGGATAGATTTACCTCTTATGTACAAGGAGGCTAGCTGAATACACGACATGATTTTTGGCAGACGGCCCCCTGTTTGATCAGAGACACACATTCTTGGATAGATGGACAAGAAGACTGAACTGTAGGAAGCTGGCACTACAAATAGTATCCATTTGACCTGGTACGGCCCCCAACTCTCAATGTCTTTGTAAATCTGGGCATTGTCTGCAAAACCAACAGACAAGCTAGCAATTCTAATAGGCAATCTGCCTGGCACCCTCTCACTGAATTTCTACTAGCCATGAGGGAAATCTTTAGTCTCTGCCATGACTTCCTAGTAGTTTATTAAGAAGGCCAGAGCTGCTTGCTAGGAACTCAACATCTTGACAGCATCTATTAGTGAAGGGTGTTTTGCCTTCGCCGCTTGTTATGGTCCTCTGTCCCAGGTAACACAGCAAAAGAACTAGAAATTGTCTTACATTTCCCTTCTCTACTCTAAGGTATTAGGAAATTCAAGAGGTGGCTGGGCACGGCTGCTTGGTAAATAGAGCAGGACCAACTGACTGATAAGGAAACTGCCCCAAGAAAGTTTGTTGAAGCTATCCTGAGAACTATGAGTAGTCCCACATTTATGGATGGCTGAAAGAATTTTCTCATCCAGAAATAAATATCATTTATTTGTCCATCATATTTACATAGCCACCCATCTCATGAGAAAGTGACTCTTTTTTTTTGGGGGGGGGGGGGCTATTTTTAATTACCAGGGTTATT
>JANHFL010004213.1:49241-63855 GCA_032468155.1 Oxyrhabdium leporinum
TCTTCTTCTTCTTCTTCTTCTTCTTCTTCTTCTTCTTCTTCTTCTTCTTCTTCTTCTTCTTCTTCTTCTTCGTCTTGATGGGGGTTTATGCGTGTGAAATTCAGCAAGATCACTGGTTCACCTCCAGGGTAAACCAGACCGGAAACACAACTAGATAAGCTAAATTCTACTTTATTGTAAGGCTACATTATCTTGCAAGTCGGAAGGCACAAACTTCCCGCCATCACTTTGAATTGACCTCCCTTTGAACTGTCTGATAATTAGGGCAGATCTTTCCTAAGTTTTTTTTTTCCTCTTGCCGTTAAGCCTTGAGGCTCCCCCTTCTTTTGTCTAATGGTTTCCTAGGCCGCATCCTTTTCCTTAGTCCCCCAAGGTCATTCAAACATTCCATCACACAATGTGACTCCATAAACTTCCAAAATAATTTCTATTTCTCCCCCCCCCCTCTTTTTAACAAAGTTAAGGTTATTCTCGGCTTGATTATATTCTGAAAGATGAGGAAGGGTGTAATCTCCATTGCCACATGTTTAAAGAAGGCTTTTCCAACCTGGGCAACTTTAAGATATATGGACTTTTAACTCCCAGAATTCCCCAGCCACTCACCCTCGCAATGTTCCCTGAAAACCCTACAGGCAGAATGAAAACAAGAAGGAATTAAGCGTGTGGCTTGCTCTAACTCAGGGGTGGACAGCCTGCGCTGCCATCCAGGATCCTCCACGTGGTCGGGGAGAGACAGCGAGGCTCCTCTGGAGGATGAGGGTTTGGTGCTCTCCCTGGTCTCACCTTCCTCCGCTGGAGACAATGCCCTACCTGGGCCACCACAGGTGCACCCGACCCAAGTGATGTCGAGCTGGCTACGCCCACCCCGGCCACACCTATCCGGCCCCCTTGAAGTCAAACACAACGCTGATGCGGCCCTCAATGAAATCGAGTTTGACACACCCCTGCTCTAACTCATGAGGTTGAAGGAAATGCTGGTTCATGAATTATAGCTTCTCCTGACATTCAAACATAGTCATTGAGCAAGGCCACAAAGCTGGCTTGTTAGACAGGGAAAGTTTGCAGCAAAAAAAAAGAAAATAATGTATCCATATTTTTGTTGTGCGTTTTCAGCTAAAGATTTTGCATGCGAGTCCCAACAGCACTCCCAAGCAGTTATAAAGGACAATCGCCCAAAATTTTTCTGGTCCATTTATATTTTAGGCGTCCTGTTGTTTAAGTTGGAATTATATCAGGCACTTTATTACAAGTAATCATACTCAACAGAACTGAAGACTAAAAGCCAACAGTCCTCTTCACATATATAATAAATCACATATAACGTTAATCTGGAGAGTATGTAGAGTAGCCCAGTTATGCAGCTGAGACTACTGCCAGTTTTTCTTTACATTGGCCGGGGAATTCTTGAGCATTGCAATTCACATATTGGCAAACACCTTGTGGAAGGCTAAGACAGATTACTCTAAGGACAAGGGCAACTTGTAGACCCCGATCCAAACTCAGATTTGGCCATGGAAATTCAATGGACGACTTCAGGCCACTCAATCTTTCTCAGGTCAACCCATCCCACGGGTCTATTGTGGGAAGAACTGAAGAGAGATGTGAGCTGCAGGGAGTTCCCAGAGGAAAGGTGGAATATTGTATTAAATTAACAAAATTATCAGTGATCCATTACTATGTAGGAGCCTGTTTTCTGTACTCCAAATTATTGATAGCTATTGCCAGAAGAGGTCAGAATTTCTTGCTACGTATCATAGAATAAACCAGAGTTATGCATAACCACTTCAAGAGCTTGACTTAATGCACGTATCTTCTCTCGCTATTTTACAAACGTCAGACCCAGCCTCGTGTCATCTCTTTGCCAACTGCTACTGCTTTAAGTAAATACTTAAAACTGTGCAGTATCGGGCAGAATGGAACGGTTGGGGTTTAGACATCTAGAGGGCCTGTCACGGGGCCATTATCAACCAGGCAAAAGGTCCTATCAACAAATCACAGATTTGTGATCTGTCTTGATCATGCTAATTGTTTTGCACCAAAAAAAAAAAGAAGTCCTTCCATTTGAATGCGTTTGGGAACTTTAATTGCCCCTCAACAGCCTGCTTATGTGCTTTTATTTTATAGATGAGGTTTTTGAACGGAATTATTTTATCTTCTTGTTGTCCATCCAGATATAGTCAGGGGTTTGAGGTAGGATATAAAACTCTGGAAATAAGTGAATCATTCTACAGCAAAATTGTTCCCTTCTCTAATATGAAAAATCAGATTCTAATACAATATTGCCAAACATGCCCATAGATGCATTGGGTATCTATTAATTTATTTAAAGCTGTACCTGGACTCTCTGTCATTTGCCCAGATCTCTTTCAGAAATCAGTAAGTTGCAGCACTGGGCAGACCTTGGCTGACCTTGGCAAAAGTTCAGCAGTTTTGGACCTGATTAGCAGGAAACCACCAGGAGGTTTGAAGTCCCATCGGGACTTCAAAAAATATATTGTGCATCTAAGTAAAATCCGGATACTCCCATAACACTGCTAAGGAACAATTTCTCAGGCTCATGCAATCTCTAGGAATCAACACTGCCTTTACCTTTTTAGTTCCCTTGGGGTTTTTTTTGTTTTTAAAAAAACCCTGAGTGGGTTTATGTTATAGTTGTTAATGTCTTCCCAATGCCAGGAAAGGTTTTTTTTTTCCCCCAACCTTGTTAAAGCCGTAAGGTTTACTTTTATATTTCTTACCTTTTTGCTGCTTTCTCTTTAAAAAAAAAAAATCCTTAATCAGGGCATTGCTCTCCTTTCCCAAGCCAAACAGGAACGCTCTGACCTTATTTACCTGCTCTGAATGATTGTTCTGGGCTACCTCACCCCCTTGCATGTAGAAAAATGTGCATTTGTTTTCCTGTTGCGAGCCCTGCTCCAGTATGCCAAGACCTACCTACAGCTCTGCGCTTTGGTCTGCTTCTGGAATTGTATAATAAGGGTGCACCCTCATGCCAGCAGAAGCTTTTCCCTGCCCCACTGACTACAATAAAGGATTATATCAACATTAACACCGTCGCGTCACAAATCAAGCTGACAGCAGTGATGAGAGTCTTACATTCCTTGGCTAAATGATATACGCTCGACTCCAGCTAAAACAGGGGGCCAGAAATTGGAATATCGCCTGCATTTTTATTCCTCTGGAGTTGGGCGGAGTCAGTGGAAAATGTTCAACTACCATAAACCTTGGCCATTACCTATGACTTTAGTTTAACAGACCAGATTTGATAACACATCACTTTCAGCAACATAACAACCAGTCATTATATAGGTGTTTAGACACCGTAAACATCGAGTGTTCTTCTCTTTACTAGCCCAAACCTGCCACATTTTGGTTCCAGTAGCTTTAATCTGGGCTGCCAGCAAGGCAAAGCAGACGATTATAATCCTAATGATATCGTTCTTTTTCTACTGATCTTCCAGTTTATGCATGCAGGGGTTTTAAAACCACAGATCTGGAGAAATCCACTAGCATACATGAAACGCCAACCAGCTCTGGGATAAAGGAAATATTACGTGGAAAGCAGCAACATCAGATGACGTACCTCACCTCAAGAGGATAGAGCAGTAGATGCATAGAATCCTAGAGTTTGAAGTCTTATAGACATGGGGTGTCCAAACTTGGCAACTTTTAAGACTTGTGGACTTCAACTCCCAGAGTTTCCCACCACTGGCTGGGGAATTCTGGGATTTGAAGTCCACAGGTCTTAAAAGTTGACAATTTGGACAGCCCTGTTCTAGCCCCGAACAGGAATCTTCCAGAGGAATGCCAATCTGATCTTTTCTTGAAAACCTCTAGTAACAGCATACCACGACCTTAAAGGCAAGCTGTTCCATTCTCCAACCGCTGTCAAATTAAGAGATTTCTCCTTATTTCAAGATTGGTTTCTCTCTCTGTAAGGTTTCTTCCTGCTGGCTCTTCTACAGTACTATCCTCAGGAATCCGGGAGAATAAATCCATACCCTCTTCCTTATGTTATCTCTTCATCTCCTGGCAAAGTGCCATCACTTCTCCCCTTAAACCTCTCTTCTTTATACTAAACATATCTAGTTTCTTTAAGCAGACTTCACAGGATTCCAATAACAATAGTACTTGCGGGAAAGGAATTGGAACTGCAGTTATTTGCAAAGTCAGTAATAGTTCGTCTTTATTCTTTAGCTGTCCAGACTCCACTTTCACTATGCTATCTACCTAGTTCTGGAGACTATCTTCTAAAGAAGTAGTGTAGAGAAAGTGGAACAAAGGAGGAAGTAGAAACGAAGCGCTATAAAAAGAAATGGAAAGTCCTGGGTATATTTATTCTTGAGAAGGGAAGATAGACAGCACTTTCTTATGCTGAGCAGCTTGAGAAAGATTGCTGTAAAGGTAGTCCTCGACTTACAACAATTCATTTAAGGACCGTTCAAAGTTACAACAGCACTGAAAAAAGTGACCGATTTTAAGTGACACTTACAAACTGTTGCCGCATCTTCAGGGTCACATGATCCAAATTTGGACACTTGGCCTGTATTTATGACAGCTACACTGTCTTGGGGGGTCATGCAATCACTGTAACGTTCCCAGCCGGCTTCTGACAAGCAAAATCCATGGGGGAAGCTGGATTCATTTAATGACTATGTGGTTCACTTAACAGCTGTGGCAAAAAAAAGATCATAAAATGGAACAACTGTTTTTCTTAGGGATGGAAATGTGGGGCTCAATTGGGGTCATAAGTAGAAGCCTCCAGAAGTTGTGGGGTCTCCAACACTGGAGGTTTTTTGGAAGGGATTGGACAACCATTTGTCTGAAAGGGTAGAAGGTTTCCTGCTTGAGCAGAAGGTTGGACTAGAAGACCTCCAAAGTCCCTTCCAGCTCTGTTATTCTATTATTCGGATGCCCTGTAGCCTGTTGTGTGAATTTAGCCTACATGACATGGTTGTGAATCAGATCCTTTTCAAAAGTCAATCCTCAACAATCCATTCAGGCAGGTAAGGATGAACAGACTGAAGCTAAGAGAAGCCCGACGAGGGCAACTGAATACAGTACATTTATAGTTGAAATGAGATGAAAACAAACTTTTCTGAGTGTGCTCGCAGCAACCACGTTACCAGCAATACTTCCAGAAGACATTTCTAATGCTTTCTCCTCCAGCAATACCCTAGCAAGACATACTACTACTCTCCCTATGCCCTCACTGCAAAGGAGACAACACATCAACCCTTATTTTCTTCCAAAAGCAGGATCCTGCCAGATTTAATCTAACTAATGATATGCTACAAATCAATGTAAGCACATTTTAATTGCATGACTATGTAATAATGCATAATGGGTTTCAAGTTCAGAAAGTTTTATATCAGTACGGTTCCCACACACCTCCTTAGGCAAAGGCACATCTCCTCGGCAAAGAAAACTATAAAAGACGACAAAGGTAAATTAGGCAATGGGGTTATCTCCATTTATTTAGGATTATAAATTGAGGAATCCTTGACCATTAGGCATGCTGGCTAAGACGAGTGCCATACCTCTAGGACATCAAATTTTCTATTCTTGCCCTGCAACCTCCAAACATCTGAATTCCAAGAATTACTTTCTGGCAAAGAAAGGTTACTGTACAGGTCATGTACTACTTACTTCAAAGGCATCGAACCAAAGCACAAAAATGTCTGTGTGAAAATAAAATCTACCAACCTGCCCTGGGAACCATCTTTGCTCTCTCTAATTGTAAAGGAGAAGTTGGCTCAGAGTTACAACTTATAATCACAAAACTAAAGGAAAAGGGGAAGAAGAGAAAACAAAAAAATGAGTCAAAATCATTGTGGAGGGAGAAGGATAACTGAAAATACACCATCCTTTGAAACAGGTTTTAGTTTATTTTGAGAGCCGAAATGAAGAATGCATAGGCAGGAATGCAAATGGCATTTCCCTTGATAAGATTCTAAAATGGGAATGGGGTGGAGGGGGGCGCAGCAGGAGAGAAGGCAAATACACTATGCAATTGTATTTAATTCTTTTTTTTAAAGATGATAAACAGGTTTCTAGGTTTAAACAGTGCAAGAAGGTCAATTTTCAATTCTGTGTTAATGCTCCCTCCCTCGCCACTTGATCAGTTCATGTGCATTATTTCACTTACCTGTGAAATAACCGGTGAGGTCAGGCCCACTGATTCTGATTGGACCCCCTCCTACCCATCCGGCTGAAGGTGTTTCCCTCACCTTGAAATTTCTCCCCTGCAGCCTCTGGAGCTGCTAAGAAAAGACCAAGCCAAAGAAAAATACATCGTCCACATGATAGGACGAGTCCCGGGCGGCTGCCACACCCCACTCAAGATTTAATTTGCATGCTCGATTTAGAAGGAAAAGCAAAGTTCAGGTCACAATCAAGGTGGGAGGAGACCTGAAACCTCGTAGCCTTGATCAAACTTTGTGCTCTTGCCATATTGTACAGAGGAAGGGGGGGGGAAGAAGAAAGTAGTATTTCTGAAATGGGGGTATGTGTGAAACCAGTAGTTACGGGAATTCCCCCCTCCAACCTTTTTGTGCATTATTATTCATGCCTATTTGATATGATCTGAATGACAAGAGAACTTCAGAGAGAGACTTCTGAGGTTTTCAGCAGAAACGGTAGCCATAGTTTACATAAGTAAAACAAAAACCAAAAAAACCCCCAACCAACCAGCTGTATCAGGACAGGAACTTCCCAAAAGGATGAGGAGAAGGAGGGGAGGGGAACAGGAAATTAAAGACAAGAAATAATTTGACATCTGCCCATTTTTGATCCAGCAAGGAAAGAGTAGGAAGGAGTCTGTCTTTGCAGACTGTGATATGTCCCTCAAAAATGAAAGGTGGATTCAAGAAAGAAGCTGAGCTTGAAAAAATATTGGAACACATCTGAGAACAGCTTCTCTCAGATTAATTTTTACATCCAGCGCCTTCCCTTTTGTAGTTTCTGCACAGTATTTAAAGGAACTGCATCAACAATGAGACACTCCAAAACGGCTGAAATCTTTAAAAACACTCTAAAAGCAAGATGTGCGCACTTGCTCTCAGCATTTGCAACTTACAGGACTCAAGTAGCCGTATAGTCCTGTTTTCTTCCACTCTTTTATTCTCATTCAGAACAATATAATTTCCATAAACAGAATAATATGAGGGGTCCTCGGTGCTCTCTGAGCTTGGTGTTTTTTCTTGCAGGCGTTTCATTATCCAAACTTGTTACCTAATTTAGGAAATGTAACATCTGCAAGAAAACCCCCAAGCTCAGAGAGCACCGAGGACCCCTCATTTCAACCCTGAGCTAACAAATACGCTCTTTTTATTAGGAACATGATAATATTCCCTGGGCTGAACTGTTCCAGTCTGAACAATGCTGTATGTAACAATGCGGTGTGAATAAAGAAAATAGTATGGGGAAAAAGTACAGAATGAGATAGGAAGATCGGCATTTAAAGCAGGGGTGCCTAACCTTAACAACTTTGAGGCCTATAGACTTCAACTCCCAGAATTGAGAGTTGAAATCCACAAGTTTTAAAGTTTGAGGATTCAGCTTCTAAGATGTTTTTAAGGAAATTTTGATGGTGAACCTAATTAGCAATCAAAAAAGGTACCGCTTACGCACGGAACAGGCTCTCAGAATATATATGGATATTTCCCCTTTTATTTTCTTGGACCACTCTCTTCCCACCTCGCTAATTCTGAGAAGTGTACTGCCATGTAACCAAAGAATACATAGGTGCTGAAGTCACTGCCTGTTCTTCCCTCTGACCCCATTTCTCCAGCCTTCCTCTGCTTGTTCATTATATCTATTTCTAGACCACAAGTTCCTTTTGGCAGCAAACCATTTCCTCTTTCTTTGCAAAGTGTTACACGCTATATATTATGAGAGCCTGCCTGACTTTCATAAAACCCTTCACCCTGTCACTGCTTTTTCTGTCCCCTTCACAAAGTTTGTTTGGAGCATGGGAGAATTTCACACTTTTTTTTTTGGGGGGGGGGGAGAGTGGAAAATTTCCCTTGCTTTGAAAACAGACGCTAAGACATATACAGGGTCTCTTGTGTTTCCAAAATGCTCCCTCTCATGCTCTCAGTCTTATGGCCCCTTTTTTCATATAGTCTGGAGGGACACTGTGGCCACCGTGTCTCCAGGGATTCTCAGTCCTCAGGTCCTGGTTGTCCCAAAGGTGCTTTTTTAAAAGGCAACTGGAAGTTCTTTGTTTTTCCTTGAAGTCATTTTGCTTCTTCAGTTCAGTTTTCAAGGAAAGAAATAAGAAAGTCCAGTTGCCTTTTGGAAAAGCATGGCCTGGATGATTGAGAATCTCCATGGACAAGACGTTGAGACTCCGGAAAGAGTGCAGAGAAGAGCAACAAGGATGATTAGGGGGCTGGAGGCTAAAAGTTACGAAGAACCCTTGCACAAATTGGGTGTGTTTACTTTAATGAAAAGAAGGACTGGGGGCCCCCCGATAGCAGTCTTCCAATATTTGAGGGGCTGCCATAACGAAGAGGGGGTGAAACTATTCTCCAAGGCACCTGAAGATAGAACAAGAAGCAATGCATGGAAACTAATCGAGTAGAGAACCAAGCTAGAATGAAGGAGTAACTTCCTAACAGTGAGAACAATTACCCAGTGGAATGGCTTGCCTCCAGAAGTCCTGGAACTGAAGAAGCTTCCTGCATGAGAAGCAAAATGTCTTCAAAGAAAAACAAAGAGAGTCCAGTTGCCTTTTGAAAAAGCACCTTTGGAATTGTGACCTCCACTTCCCAGCAATGTTACAGATGGACTTTCTAAAAAAGTGCTATTTCCTTAAGATTTAATCCCTGTGAGAGGTGAGAGGGAGAGCGGCCAAAAGGCAGGCCAACACTTCCTCCAGAGATAGTTGGCCTCTTCACTCTGGGCCTGGACTTCCTTTTTCAAAACACATTTGATCTGAGCTGATAACAAAATGTTAAGTAGGATTTGCCTTACTTAGTACCAACGGCAACGAGTTGGCCATGGCAAATTGTCCTATTACTGGTAATAGTGACTGAGAAGATGCTGCTGCCAGTTAAATCTATTTAGAAGTCTTCCACTACCCAGTCTCTGTAATCTTGACCCTTTTAGGTCAAACTGATCCTAAAATGTGGGTGTGTGTGAGTAACAAAAAAATAGAGGATAGGTTTATATATATATTTTATGTGTGTGTGTGTGTTTGTGTGTGTGTGTACCTCCAGAAGCTAAATTAATCTTTATCTTTTTTTACATAATTTTTATTGAAGACTTTATAGCAAAATAAAAATAATACAAATACTAGAAAAGAAACAAAGAAAATAAGAAATACTAAGTAAAAAAGTAATTAGAAATAAGAAAGAAGCAAATTCCAGTCTTTTTTAGTTATGTTTTTATGGTTCTCTAAGGTTACATCATAATTTCCTTTTTCCATAAGCTGCGCTTTCTAATCAGCAAACCCATAAACCACAAATTCATTTCTTTTTCAACAAAAAAAGACAATGAGGGGTTTCCAATCACTAGCAAATGTAGCATCTTTATTATCAAAAGTAACATATTATGTGCAAACACCTCTCCCCGTTGCTTGAATAGTATGAGACTATGAAATCCCCATGAGAGATATTGTGGGTGTTTTAGGCTGAAATCTCATGAAATACAACACTTTTTTTGTGCAGAAATGACACAAGACTGAGGCCTGATTAGATTTGCCCACTAAATTTAAATGAAATGTGAATTAAATGTAATTTTTAATTTCAGGGCGGGGGGGGCACTAACACAGGGGTCCCCAACCCCCGAGCCACAATCCCACTACCGATCCATGAAATCAAAATGGTTGGGGAACTCTGGTCTAACAGGTCAATGATATTTCTGAAGGATAGTCACATCCTTCAGAAAACATCAATAAAATGGTATAGAAGGGAACCAATTGTCTAACCAAGCACTGTAAAGCAGGAAGCAATCAAGGAAATGCCTTGTGTTTTAATTATCATCCCACCGGTTATCTATAGGAATAGCCATTGCTTCTATTCAAGTATTTTTTTTAAAGGTGAGATATAATTCTTCCAAATAACCAGACTGCCTGTGTTTCCTCTGCTGCAATTATTCAAGGATGTTCAAATCCCATTTCTTAGTTATATGTCGCATAGGACATCTATTTCTTTCAAATCAATATCCTCTCTGTTAGAATGAATGACTATTTTGCTCTCACATTAGTAGACATGCTTATTTGAGCCAATGGTAAACTCTGAATTATTTTATACGACAACAGGTATTTCCTTGACTATGTCCCCTTCTCTGGAAACGTTAAGGGTTATTAGTGTGTATAGCTTAAATGCATTTTTATTATTCCAAAAACACTTCATTTACAGGCCAGGTTCACACCACATGCTTAATTTTAAAGGCAGTTTTTTATAAAATACAAGTACAAGTTCAGATGACTAGCTATGCTAAAATAAATAAATCATCTTATAAGTTAACATGATAGACTAGGTTACACAATGTCCTAAGATGTTTCTCACATCATAGATAAATAAAAACTACTCAACCCCATTTAAATCTAGTTTAATGTGTTGTCCAAGTCTTAGAATTGGCAACTGTTAAGTTCAACAATATAGCTGAAGTTTTCTATTAGGACTATTTTGTGGAAGTCCTCTGATCACACATTGCCTTCCTGAAAAGACACAGACCTATAAAAATGCATTTTGCACCAGCTGAAGATTTCAGATGCTTTTTAGGGGCAGCCCCAGGTAGAGTGCATCGCAATAGTCCAATTACCCGTGGGCATGAGTGACCATTAGTAAGGCCCCTTGATCGGGGCACAACTGGCACACAATAAAAAGTTGTGCAAAGCCCCCTCCCCATTCAGTATTAGTCATGTAAACACACTGTAAGCTTGTCCCAATAGAAAGGTAAAGAGACGCATGAAAAGAGGCCTTCCTATGTCTTTTTCTTTATTTGCCTTGGGATAGGAATAATGCATTTAAACAAGATGGCAAAAGGAAAAGTTAAACCGATAAAAAATAAAATGCTGCCCATTTGCTAAACTCCCCTAAGGGAAGGCAACTGCTTTTCCATGCCTCCACAACAGTGAGAAGAAAGGATGAAAGCGTGTTTGAAGAGACCTATCATGCTTGCACATCATTAAACAGGTTCGCTTTAGGAAAAAAATATTTGGCTTATAAATCAAATTTAATGTGAAGGATAGAACGTACAGACTGCGCTCAACTCTAGCTAAGATAACCCCGTATTTTTTTAAATCATTGGTGACTTTGCTTTCTCCGATTAGAACGCTAAACACAAGATCTACAAGAATATTAAAAAAAGCACTCCTCTTGATAGTTTGAAATCTTGACTGTTGCCTATACAACAGTAGACCCATCCCAAATTCTTTTTAAGTGCAATTTGAGGATTATAGGGATGAAATACTAATACATGGCTTTAAGGCACCACTGAGCACAGCCAAATTCCCTACTCTTCTCTCCCTGGGGGCCCTGCTTTGCATTTCAAGTTGTGTTCTCACCTTTTCTGGTGCTATTTTGGTTGGCCCATTTACATACATCTCTGCCCCATTCCTGTAACAGCTCTGGCACTGAGCGAGGTGAAACAACTTGTTCAACAGTAAACCAGTAAATACCAGTAAAAGGGGCCATTTCAAGTTTCGGATTCAAAAAGAATGCTGCATCCATCTGTCCTCCTATAGTTTTTCCCATCTTCGCCAATCGGCTACAAGGGACCTAGCAGAGATCGAATTTGCACGAACTTTCCTGAATCATTGTACGTAATACGTAGTCTTTAACTTTTACAACACAAGAAGGGCTTGGAAACCCCAAATGGCCTCCACTGCAACCCCAAAGTTCATCACCGATGGTGACAAAAGTGAAAGTGACATGTGTTGCATGGGCTCAGAAAATGTGACTATCAAAAAAGAGAAAACACCCAGAGATTTGAGGCATAAGTGGGAAAGCCCCAAATTCATACTATTTTGAGTATTATTTTTTTGCACAGTTCCTAATTTTCTTCCTACTTGATCTCTCTAAATGTAAAGGTCAAAATTCCCTCAAGGCAAACTCAACGCCTCAAAACAGCTACTTTGCCATTCCAAGTTACCCATTTGTGTAAATGTCTTCATATGGAAATACAGAAATACAGAAATGGGCTGCCTTATTCTGAGCTACTGTAACTTCCCTGTTTCATCTACAAATCCAGGTGTTTGAGCTGGTTACACGTTCAAGCCCTAAGTCTCACCCTGCTTATCATTTGTTCCAAGATTGGCTGAAGTCAGCTGGGTGCTGCCATCTGCTGTGACCAGGAATAATTCTGCACACCTCTCCCACTTAACATTTCTTCAAAGCTAACATGATCAAAATTGTTCTACGAAGAGACAGACATCTGTCCGGCCTATTTATATTTTTACTGTCCTTTTTTTAGATTTTTTTTTTCATTTTTTTTGAAGTGCAGAAAGCAGAGCTGTACATAATATTTCACGTACGTGATACGTATACCAGGCAATTTTAATTTTGGCTTCGTAGCACTGGCATTTTACTGTCAAGCGCTTTCTAAATGCCCCTTAGTATATGAAGGTTTTTTTAGTTACATAATTGCAAGCTGGGCTGACCTCATCCAGCAAACTATCTGCCACAACTACGACCATTTTCCCCTGGATGCTAAATAGTTTCCAGTCTATATTAGCAGCTCAAACAATAAATAGAACAGATACAGGTAGGTTTCGCTTAACGACCGTTCAAAGTTATAACAGACCCCCAACAAAGGTACTTACGACCCAGATTTTAAATTCTGAAGCCATACACACACACACACCCCTGTCAACTGATTGCATTTTGGGTGCTCAGCGCTGGCCCCCATTTACCGCCATTTACAGTGTCCGGTGGTCACACCATCAAGATTTACAATGGTTTTGGGAGTGAATTGGCATCTAGCTCAATTTCCAGCAAACAACACCCATTGTGAACAATGAATTCACTTAATGACCGTGGCATTCATTTTACGACTGGTACGTTTGCTCAATGACTACCCCAACGATGTCACAACATCGTAGTCACGTGACTTGCTGCTTAATGACCAGCATGACTTACAACCCTAATTCTGGGCTCAATTACAGACGTAAATCAAGGTCTGCCTGTATTCTATTGAATATGTCATGATGAGATGCAAGTCAGTTTGGTTTTACTCCTACAGCCCGCCATATTGTAGGTGCCTCTTGGTTAAAGTTGGCAAGATTACTGTATTTCTGGTGAAAACGAAGGTACGCCCCATAAACCAGAAGGATGGTACGTCTAGGCCAGAAAGTAGCAATTCCTGTGCAAAAGCAGTATTTGGCAAGTAAATCAGCATGAAATGGAAGATCAAAAAAATTAATGGAGGTGTCCCTATGTAAGAAGAGCGGAGCGGTTGCCGTATAGAAACTGGTCTAACTGCAATGATTCGCGCACTCTAGCTAGAATTCTCTAGGCTGAACCCCGTAATTTTATCCCCAGAAACATGCTAAAAGAGGAACACACATTAAATCAGGATTATATAATTTGCATGCAACGTGAACGTGGCAGCATTAATATTTTTAGCACAGACTACAAATATACTTGGAACACAATGCAATTAATGAAACATTCTAAAAGTGATTTTTTTTTCCCCATAACTGGATCTCCTCCAGTCTCCCTTTGCAAAGAATAATCATAATGCCGGTAAGTAGTCCTTGTAAAAATAAGTGTACGTTTTTGGTTTCTTTAGAATCCTGAAATAAAATGAAATAGTGTCTGTGTGTGTAAATGTGTGTAAAATATATATAAAGTTATTTACCTTAAAACCAGCACAGTCAAACAAAGAGTTCTGAATCAAATAGGGAATCATCTGCCACTTGAGTATCTAGCAACCTCAATGACTGAAGCTATTTCACACAAGCTCAGCCTGTGTGAATTGTGACTCATCGTACCCCGTCCACAATTCCCAAACTGTGTACAAAGCAGGATACTGAGATACACACGGGGTTAACTGATGAAAGTGAGGCAGTGAGATCATTTTAGAGGTTAGGCTTTGGTAATTCAGGGTCTGATTTCTTTCTAGAGTAACTAGAACAATCGTCCATGGTTGAATCAACCATAATTGTGATCCATATGTCCCGTTTGAGAGTTAAGGGCTGCAGATATTACTCTTAAGAACTTTTGAGTTATAAGCTTTCATCGACATGAACAAACCCTTCTACAGCTTCAACTTAGAAGGTCTGAGAAGTCAAGAGAAGGAAGAAACTAACCCTTTCCTGTCTTCTTGTGACTTCTGCTTGCATATTATTTGTAGAGCCACTCGGATACCGTTCACTGTTTAGTTCTATGTGGTGTATGACTGCAAACGTCTTCAATTAAATACAAGAATGACTACGACCATCATTAAAAAGGTTTCAAGGTTTCCCCTGTCCAGTCGTGACTGACTCAAAGGGGTGTTGCTCATCTCCTCTTCTCAACCTAGGGAGCCTGCATAGTCTGAGAGATGCTTCCTTCATCACTTGACCGCCATGGAAGTATGGAAGGCAGTAAACTTTCCCACCAAAGTGGTACCTGTAGAGATTCTCAGTCATCCAGGTCATGGTTGTCCCAAAGGTGCTTTT
>JANHFL010004213.1:73837-84047 GCA_032468155.1 Oxyrhabdium leporinum
GACTTATGATCGTTTTTCACAGCTATGACCTTTGTAGCATCCCCATGAGATCACGTGATCAAATTTAAGATGGTTGGCAACCGGTTCATACTTATTACCGTTGCTGTGCCCCAAGGTCATGTGATCACCCTTTTGCAACCTTCCGATGAATAAAGTCAAGGGGGAAGCCAGATTCACTTTAACAACCCGGTTGCTAACTTATCAGCTGCAGGGATTCGCTTGACAACGGTGGCAGGAAAGGTCGTAAAATGGAGCAAAACTCACTTAACATATGTTTCGCTTAACCGCAGAAATTTGGGGCTCAACTGTGGTCGTTGGTCGAGGACTACCTGTATCTGAATACCAGGAGTTGAGGAGCGTGAAAATAATGTTCTTCTACCCATTTCAATGTGAGAGTTTCCCTAGACAGACGCTTGGCTACTGTATGAGAGAGACTATATCCACACAGCCCCATATATCAGCGCCATAGTTGGCTGAGCATATTATCTCAACCTGAATTATGGCCCAGGTTACGGGGCAGCCTAATGTCTTCTCAGGGCTTGATTTTTGGTTAGATTTTCTTAACGTCGTCCAACGTGTCATGCAACCCAAGACAGGAAGAACCAATTCCTGTGTAGCCTCGAGATATAAAGCCACATCTACAAAACGGAACCATTCCTTTGTTGGGTTTACCCTCAGCTAATCTCATAAGGCCGAGCAGGATTGGTTAGTAATTTGCTAGGAGGCCACCAGGAAATCCCAAGGTTATATATGCCAAATTTGGAAGACACCCTAAAAGGCAGCCCAGTGGCATTTTATTATACTTATAACATATTATAGATTATAATACCTGTATATATTAAATTTATATATATTATATTATGCTTCTAATATATTATATATTATAATACCTGTATACTGCACAAGCCAGAAAGAGCTGGGAAAATATCTACAGAGCCCTCGCATCCTGGACATAAACTGTTTCAACTTCTTCCCTCAAGACAACGCAACAAGGCATTGCACACCAAAACAACTAGACCCAAGGACAGTTTTTTTCCCCCATGCAATCACTCTGCTAAACAACTAATTCCCACAAGACTGTCAAACTATTTGTATTGTTATTCTTCTTCTCATCTTTCCTATCACCTGTCTCCTTATCTTCTTATGACTGCAGCGACTGTTGCACGTATCTTATGTTTACATTGTTTTATTTAGTATCCTAGTATGATTTATGTTGATTGCTCAGTTAGTATCCTATGACTATCACTGAGTGTTGTATCTTATGATTTATGATTATATTTTATGATTACAATCATGATTTAGCACTTGCTGCTTGTATGTACACTGAAAGAGTTCATGTACTGGAGATAAATTCCTTATGGGTCTAATCACATCTGGCCAATAAAAGAATTCTATTCTGATACCTATTCTTATTCCTATTCCTATTCCTATTCCTATCCCTACTCCTATTCCTATTCTATTCTATTGGCATGTCTATAAGTTTACCAGGAATGAAGCTTGACTCAAAAATTAATATCCTGGGAGATTTAGACATACCAATGCTTTGATTTTAAATCTATGGGAGGACATAACAAGTCACACCTAGCTAGAGTTTGCTAGCTTGTAAGGTTTTACTTATGTTTCTAAGGTAGATATTTCACTTATGAATAATGGTTAAAGAATGCTAGACTAGATTAGTCACTGATCCACCCCAATAGTTTTTCTGTTCCAACAATACCCTCCTGTACAGATAGTCCTTGACTTATGATTGTTATTGAACCTAGTAATTGTGGCTGTAAGTCATGATGTGGTCGTAAAGCAGGTCATCATGTGACTGACCTTATTTTACTTTTGTGGCAGCAATTAAGTGAATGGCATGGTCATTTAATGAACCCATTGTTTATGAATGATTTTTGCGGAAAACCAGAAGTAAATGCAGGTTTTCAGAAAAATGTCATAATCACATGACTACAAGACACTGGAAACGGCTGTAAATGTAGATCAATTTGGATTTAATTTCATTATGAAGATTTCACAAGAACTGAAACTTGTTCAAAGATATACAAGAGTTGATCAGAAATAAAAGTCAGTGGGGAAGCCCACAGGAAATCAGTTCACGGTCACAAGACGTCCCACTTAACAACCTCTAAGTGATTTACTTAACAACCACAGTCCAAACTGACATTGAAGTCAGTACAGTTATTTGCAAAAATATGACATTTCACTTAATGACTGTGCCATTTAGTGATGGAGTTACCAGTCCCAACTGTGTTCAGTAAGCGAGGACTACCTGTATAGGGAAAAATGATATGAATAGATAATTGCCTGGGGGGGGACGACACATTTATGTTGTGACCGATGATTGAATGAATATTATCCATAGCATTATTTTTATCACTTTATGCAGCTTGGTGCCCTCCAAAAATGGAATGGAAATCCTAACCAACATGCAGAAATTGAGTCAGCGCTAGCCAGCTGCTGGCTTTGCAGTTTCTGGCAGAAAAACCTCTTTCTCATCACCCACTAACATTTTTTAAAAAATGGTGAACCCAAGGACTCCACCAGAAATCTTTGACAGAAATGTTGCTCTTTCCACCCTCTGCTGGGTCACATCAGCAATTCAACAGGTTAAGTCCTAGCCAGCCGTTTGAAGTTACACATCCAGAAAATATCTGTGTTTTCTCAACTACTCAGAGAACTTACAACCCCTTTAGTCTAACTAAAGCTCTTTTTGAGGAAGGGGAGAGGGTGGGAGAAACTGGCAAAGTTCCAGATGTTGTTGAGATTCAACATCCTTCATCCTTGACCAGAGCTGAGGTTACTCTGGAACTGTAGCCCAGCTACATCTGGAGGGTTCACATGTCTCACTCCTGCTCTATTCAACAGGCCACCCTGGCTCTCGGTGTGACTACCAGAGAAAAGAGCGAGCAAGGCAGCTGTGATGACGTGTGCTTCCTTTTCCAGAAGGCTAACCCTGCTTCTGTTTAAGAGGGAAAGTACACAGAACTATATCTTAAACATCCTCGAGTCAAGATGGTTTACTCATGCATACGGTATTGATTTCTTGTAAGTTGAAACGAGCACGCAGAACACTTTCAACAAGTCGCCAAGAGGCTGAATCATTAAACCAGCCGAATGATTTAACAGCTCCCTTCCTCCCAAGGATATGTTTCCCCTACCCACCCACTCACTTGCTGCTGCTACGAGAAACCAGAGAGCATAAATTATATATGTGACACATTGCAACACATATTTTCTTCCTTCTTAAAGGGGCCCAGCATTGACTTTTTAATAAAAAAAAAAATCTCGTTTTATCTAAGTCAGAAACTTGCTTATAAGTAATTTAGCAACTAATCACTTAAGTGTTAAACTTGAGGTGCCAATTAAAGGGCAGAGTGAATGTGAGCTCTTACCATACTGTGGCATTTCATTTTTTTAATTCTATCTCTCCTTTTTTACAGGGTTTCACCATGTGCCAGAAACTCAGCTCAAACTGACATCAGTTGAAGTCTAGTGTAGTGCAGAACAAGGACGATTAATTGCACGAACGTATTTGCATTGAGCCTTCTATACACTGGCCTGGCCTGCCTACACATCAGAATAATTATTAATGTTTTTATTGTTACATTGAGGTATCAGCCAAGTTTCCACAGAAGAGAAATAAATCAGGGCTTCTATTAAATATACCTCTTAAAAAGCCCTTCCTTCCCCCAAATAAAACACTGCGTTTAAAAAATCCATAGGAAACTGCATTAAATAAATGCTTATGAGCATTAGCATGGCAAGCAGCCAAACGGTGAAAAAACTAAGTGGTTTTTCACCAGTCAATAGAAGGTAAGTAAGGATGTGTCTTGGCCAGTTTCCCTGGCAAGATGTCCTATAGATGTAGATTTACATTTGCATGTTCTCCATAATTCATTCTGCTTCCAGTGCTTATATTTTTGCATTATTTTGTTCTTGCAATGAAGAGTTAGATTTAAAAAATGATGCTGCATTAATTGAAATGGACCCAAGCACAACATAATTCTACTCAAAAGTAAGAACCACTGAATTCCATGAGCCAATTCTCAAATAACAGTGGGACCTTTCTCTGGATGGAGCACAATGCATATAGAAGAGCTTAGAAACAAGAGTCATAAAGTCATAGTATTTATTTTCTTTTTATAATCTATTCTACTTTTTAAATTTGATCAGTTTTCCCTCCCACAGGTGACATGCAATAATGAACAGAATTTAGTTTGCCAGATTAAAAAAATCAAGCAAGAGTAGCAGAAGAAAAATAATGAAAGCACCAATGTATGTACAAGAGGAGTAATTATACTCTCATAACAATTCTCAAAGAACAAAGTCCAAGTAATCTACCAACAAGGCTCTTTTCAAACAAAATAAAATATCTTAAGCTGCCACTTAAAACATACTACAGAAGATGCCTGATACCTATACATATAGACATAATAATCAACTTTAATTAGTCAGAAGAGAAGCAAATTCATGAACAACGAAGATAGCAATGGTTTGAAGTTGAAAGAGCTAGCTAATCTTTTAACTTCAAACCATTGCTAACTTTGACTATAGGTTCAGTATATATCTCCATACATGGAGAGCAGCAGGTGAGGCAAAGCTCACACAAATCATAAATCAAGCCTATCTCTGATCCAGCATGGCTTGTATTAAATTCTTATAAAGATATTCCAAGCAAGTCTAGCCACAAAAAGATCTTTCACTTCATCTCTGAAATTCAGGGCATGCAGGTAAGAAAGAGTCTCTGAAGCAAATAACATCCAGGCAAGAGCAAGTAAGAGTTTTTTGTCCTTCAACAGGCAACAAAGAAAGATAAGGTACAAATCACCAATATATATTCTTTTTTTAGGTTTTGGTTTTTGCTGTATAGGTAGTCCTCGACTTACGACCACAATGGAGCGCAAGCTTTCTGTTTGCTAAGCGAGACAATTGTCAAGTGAATCGTGCCCCATTTTACGGTGTTTCTTGCCACAGTTATTAAGTGAATCACTGCAGTTGTTAAGGCTGTAGCACGGTTATTAAGTGAATCTGGCTTCCCCAATGACTTTGTTCGTCAGAAGGTTGTAAAAGGTGATCACATGGTCCTAGGACACTGCAACCTTCATAAATGTAAGTTGCCAAGCATCGGGAATTGTGATCACATGACCATGGGGATGCCGCAATGGTGATAAGCGTGAAAAAGGCCGTAAGTCCCTTTTTTCAGTGTTGTAAGTCGAGGACTACCTGCACTACAGTATAAAACCAACTCAGATCTTTTCCTATGGGTTTCTAAGATTCCCCGGGGAAAAAATAGGAGCAATGGTGAAAGTGCCAAAAGAGAAAACGAATACAATAGCAAACTTTGCACTGCCACACTAGCAATTCACTTAGATATTGCAATCACATAGCCATATCATTATTTTTCAAGCAAATCCCCCCACTCCCCAATCAAGGCTGAATCCTAACAAGATTGTAGACAAATCTTGGCAGCAAACTTTCCTTATATAAAAAGAGCACAGATGGCAATTCCCAAAATACCAAATTTGATCTGAATCTTACATAAAATGCTGACACCCTCCGGTGTTTGACTTGACAGGAGAAAAATTCCAGCTATTTAGCCTTGAATACAAAGCAATGATACTAAACCAAGAAAAAGCATAAAATCTCCTCACCCGGCATCTGATGGAGCTTCAGCTGGTATTCTGGTCTTTATAAAATCAAGGATTGGCAACGGGGTTTGACCCCAGCACAATTCCCGTCTACCCTTATTAACAGCTTTCTCTCTTTTGACTCCTACAGTATTGTGTAATAATAGCAACAACGGTTTGGGTAGAATTCACTGCTGGCAAACCTAAGTAGCTGAGAAGAAAATACACATTTGTCTTCATTTTGGAGTTCTGACTTTGACAGAAGAGGTTTAAAAAGAATGCAGTTTGATTGTCGTTCTCCTCATTGGGGAAAAGACAACATTGGCCCTTCAGCCTTTCCCTAAGGCAAAAATTCAGCTTGGTATTCAACCGCTTTGAAACTCATCGAATCCGGTTTCAACGCATTCTGACGTGAACATTTTGACCCAGTACTCATCGTTTGTTTGGTACTCAACGCACAAGCTAGAACGTGTCGGCTATGTTATTCCTTATGGGAAAAATTTGTTTGGTACCTATCATTTTTGGTACTCATCACGCCTCCAGGACCAATTAACGATGAGTACCAAGGTACCACTGTACATCTCTATTCAAAATGAACTGATTATCAAGGTCTTCCCCCAAATATGGTGAGTCTACAACTTCAGAATTCCCAGCTTACATGATGAATTCTATTAGACATGCTAACTGGGGATGCTAAGCAGAACAGGGCCAATCACACTGAGGGAAGTTGTAGTAGAAGACAGAAATCAAACGGAAAATCCCAAGCAATCTAAGTGTTAACAATCCCACTGAGTTGAGAAGCCTTATAAATTTAATTAATAATAATTCCGGCAGCATACCATTTAGACAAAAATTCAACGTAATAAACTGCTCTTCGTAAATACTTCTTTTCTTGTACGCTATTCTTTTACTTTTTACTGTATTTCCAAACAATTTTTCTTCCTAGATTGCAATTCTAAGGAGAAATATTTTAAAGACTTACTGTGAGTTTGTTTACAAGATGACCAAAACTGACGGCTATCTTCCGAGTTAAAAGTTCTGCTTCTTCATACTCCAAATGGTGGCATCTCTCCTTCAAACTACAAACAGGAAACGTGTTCCATTGGACTGCCATATCTTGTTTTATATAAAGGTAACAACACAGCTGGATACATCGTCAGGGTGAGCAGTACGGTACATGGTGACATTCACTCCTGAACCACAGCAATGCCTTTTTAAGTCTTAGAACCCATCCGTGCAGTTTAGGAAAGATTGAGGAAAAAAAATGATGAGCTGACTTAAAGATTTTAGTACATAAATAATATATGTGACCATTTGCAGAAAAGAAACAGTAGACCCAAGTTGTATTCAAATGTTTTAGCGCGGTCATTAGGATAAACTTCTGAATTGCAAAAGTGGTAAAATTCTAGAATGAATGTCCTACTCATGGCACTGTTATGGGAGAAAATCAACAAGCCGGGTTAAAGAAATGCCCAGTTGGAATAGTTTTAAATTATAGGTCATTTTTGCCTCAGGATTGCTCCCCAATGAACTTGGGGGAGGAATTAAGGTGATTTAGGAGGTATTCTTGTTCCTGTAGGATCACTCAGTTTGGATGATATCACCGAGATTCTGGTCAACTTTTCAGCCAACTATCAACCAATCCCAAAGTTTTAAAGGATTTTAAAGGGAGTTTTAAGTGCCAAAAATGAAAATGTTTTTGACGGGAAGCAAAACAAATGTGAAGAACAACGAAGTAATTCTGTACAATGTGTTGCCTTCTAGAACAGCCTTCTGTCTTTTGAAAATGATTTTGTAGGGTAGTTGCCTAAGAAACCACAACATAGCTATTTCCTGGGCGAAATCTTTTCCTCAGTGTGAGTCGACAATGCTTTGTTCAGGATGACACCATGAGTTGGAAGAAGAAAAAAACCTGAACCGATCCATTCTGCAACCTGAAAAGGAGAGAAACGCAATTAAATACAAAGGGAGGGGGGGAAAAATCCCACAGCTACACAAAGATAAGATAGGATATCATCTGGGGTTTGAAGATCTATTTACAGCCCGCTTTGAAAAATAATTTTCATTGATTACTGGAAGCTATTTTTCAAATGCTACAATGACCATAGCAGATTTTAAAGTCTACGATATAGAACTGTCAGAAGAAAGCTGCCGATTGTACAGCAACAGAAAAAGGCCATTCCATTATATTATGTTCCTTTATGATCTCTCTTTAAACCTTTAAATAGTTTCATTATATGCTGCATATGCTGCACAATGGCTGGGTTTACATAGTGCGCTAAGTCATAATCTGATTCAGCATCTCATGTGAACTTAGTCACTGTGATTCAATGGGTCTCAATACACCGACTCAGTGCAATGCAGTTCAAGAAAACCACGGTTTATGACATAGCATGTTGAAGGAACAATCAAATCAGATTTAATCAAGGAACTTAGTTAAGAAAGTTCGAACAAGCTAGAAATGTCACTTGCAGAAAACTAGGCCTTTAAAATCCTCAGCTACTCCTGGTGAACAGAATACAATCTATCCCTATGGCACAGAAATTTAAAATACTTTAATGTTGCATATTAATAAGTGAACCCAAAGCCTGGATAAACAGGGTAGGTTGAGGTAAGACCTGGAGACCTACCTTGTAAAAACCTTGTCAAGAGATTTTTATGGAAAGGTTTTCAGATGAATCAGACATGCTGCCCAATGGTAGGACCTACAGGCCATAAGGTACAGGTAGTCCTTGACTTACAACCACAACCGAGGCCAAAATTTCTGTTGCTAAGCAAAACATTTGTTAAGTGAATTTTGCCCCGTTTTATGACCTTTCTTGCCACAGCTGTTAAGCGAATCCTTGTTAAGTTAGTAGGATGATTATTAAGTGAATCTGGCTTCCCCACTGGCTTTGCTTGTCGGAAGATCGCAAAAGGTGTTCAAATGACCCCGGGACACTACAACCGTCGTAAATACGAGTCAGTTGCCAAACACCTGAATTTTGATCACATCGCTTGGAGATGCTGCAACGGTTGTTAAGTGTGAAAAACGGACATAGGTCACTTTGAACAGTCGCTAAATGAACTGTTTTAAGTCGAAGAGTACTTGTATTACCCAAGAGCAAAGACCTTCAATAAGTAGTCAAATCATTAATGATGCATTTGGGGCAAATTCAGTAGGAAACCCAAGGCTAATGCAGCTGTTGGTGAAAACAAAGAGTCCGCGCTACATGAAAACACATCGGATAGCAACATGGAATAACAAACCAGGCGAAATTGGATATCATCAAATGAGAGACAGCCAGGTTGAAAATCAACCAACTATCTCCAGTCTGAGGAATGCACCATTACTCAGGATAGGATGCCAGGAAAATAAATGGTGTGGCATTTATCGCAAGCAAGAAACTCACCCCAAGAAATGGAAAGCTGCTCAGTGGTTAGTGGATCACATTATGACCACACAAATCTGGGCCAAGCACCTCAAAATCCCAGGAGTCTGAGTCTACGCCCCAACAAGTAATGCAACAGAGCTTGAAATAAAAGGTTTCTATGCCAGCATTGACAAAACTCTGAAGCAAGTGCCCCAAAAAAGACATTATTTAAACACTGGGTGATTGTAATGCCAAGGTTGGCAGGCAAACAAAAGCAGTCATCAATGGCAGCTTTGGACAATAGAAGGAGGCAACTGTTTGGTTAGATTTTGCCATGAAGACCAATTTTGAATCATGAATTCCTGGTTCAAACAGGACAAGTGTCACTTATATACTTGGACCTCACCGAATAATCTGCACCGTAATCAGATCGACTATATCCTAGGCAGCCACTGATGGTTCTGTCCTAGCTGTCAAGACATAGATTATGAATTGTTGGTAAGATCAGGTCAGAGTCAAATTACGCAGCATCAAAAAAGACTATACCACCAAAATCCCTTCCACATTTGCAATTGAGATGAAAAATGAGTTTGAACTGCTGGACACTGCTGGGAAGATGCCCAACGTAATGTGGCAACAAGTTCAATCGACTGTCGTTAAAACAGCAGTTGAACACATACAAGAAGCCCGCGGGGAAAATGTAAGTGGCTCCCAGATGAAACTAATCTGAATGTAGATTCAAAGAGAAGAGTAAGGAAAAACGAATGAAGTTTACTAGGACTAGCTTAGCAAGCAGCTAGAAGAGGATTGCATGAAGGGCCACATTAGGAATCCATTTGTACAAGTCAAAAGGATCCAAACACCATTTACTGCTCATAAAAGCATCATCACAAACAAGCAAGAGAAAGAACTGTCTGACCAACAAGTATCAAGGACAGATGTTGAGAATATAGAGAAGAGTTGTATGCAGTGGTGGGATTCAAATTTTTTTACCACCGGTTCTGTGGGCGTGGCTTGTTGGTCATGTGACTGGGTGGGCATGGCCACCCCTGCGCCCCATTTAGGGCCTACTAGTGGGCCTCCCTGCAGCCCCCTGGGAGCCAAAATGGGACATGGGGGGGGGAGCCCACGCCGCACTCCCTCCCATGCCCCGTTTTGGGCCTAGTGGCCTCCCTGCACTTACCTGGGAGCCAAAATGGGGCACATGGGGAACTCCAGGAAGGGGCGGGG
>JANHFL010004213.1:84147-97686 GCA_032468155.1 Oxyrhabdium leporinum
GGAATCCATTTGTACAAGTCAAAAGGATCCAAACACCATTTACTGCTCATAAAAGCATCATCACAAACAAGCAAGGGAAAGAACTGTCTGACCAACAAGTATCAAGGACAGATGGTGAGAATATAGAGAAGAGTTGTATGCAGTGGTGGGATTCAAATTTTTTTACCACCAGTTCTGTGGGCGTGGCTTGTTGGTCATGTGACTGGGTGGGCATGGCCACCTCTGCGCCCCATTTAGGGCCTACTAGTGGGCCTCCCTGCAGCCCACTGGGAGCCAAAATGGGACATGGGGGGGAGCCCACGCCGCACTCCCTCCCATGCCCTGTTTTGGGCCTAGTGGGCCTCCCTGCACTTACCTGGGAGCCAAAATGGGGCACATGGGGAACTCCAGGATGGGGCCGGGCTAGCCAGAATCTTTCCTACCGGTTCGCTTGAACCGGCCTGAACCGGCTGAATCCCACCACTGGTTGTATGCCAGCAATAGAGAGGCCCAGCCTTCTCAGGATGATGAGGAAAGGGAAGCAGAAATAGCCATCCTTCAGGAAGTTGTGTGGACACTGAGGCAAATGACAAACAACAAGAGCCAAAATGTTGATACCATCCTCACAGAATTGTCGAGGCCAGCACCACCACAAACATCACAGCCCTGTGCTAGAAAATTTGGGAAACGAACATATGGTTGCAGGATTGGAAATGAACAGTGTTGATTTTGTTGCTAAAAAGAATGACTCCAAGGATTATTCCAATTACCACAAAATTGCCCTTATTTCTCATCCTAGGCAAGATTCTCCTTAAGATCATCTGGCACTAGCCATCAAAAGGGAAGTAGCAGACGATCAAGCTGGCTTCAGAAGGAGTCATGGCACTTGTGACCATATTGCAAATCTATGCTGGATCATGGAAAAATCTCAATATAAATAATAATAATAATAATCTACATCTGCTTTATTGACTACAAGAAAGCCTCCCATTGTGTTGATAATGACAAGTTGTGGAAAGCTCTAGAAGCCCGAGGTGCCAACACATCTGGTCAATGTGATGCAGTTGCACTGTCACAAATCAGGAAGCCACTGTGCAAACACCATATGGAGACACTGATTGGTTCACACTAGAGAAATGAGTCTGGCAAGGTTGCACTCTCTCACCTTTCTGATTCAATATATATATATATATATATATATATATATACCAAAGTGATCATGAGGAAGCTGGAACTTAAAGAATTAAAATTTGAAGCAAAGATTGGAGAAAGAACTCCAACAGTCCTTAATATGTTGATAACCCTACTCTTCTCTCAGAAACCTCTGATCAAAAGGATGAAAGAAAGTAAGAAATTTGGCCTGTTCCTGAACAGTCATGAGACCAAGCTCATGACCACTGCAAGGAATAGAAATATTTGAAATAACACTTGACAGTGAAGACATCAAATGCGTGCAAGAATTTCCTAGGATTGCAGATTTATTGAAGCAGAAAATGTGGTCCAGAAATAAAATATCGAATCAAACTGAGTCACACAGCAATGATAAGCATGAATAGAATATGGAAAACCAAGGACATCAGCTTGGCAACTAAACGCAGATTAGTCCACTTTACCATGTTTCCCATAGTTACCTACAGTTGTGAAAGTTGGACCATGAAAAAAACTAAGGGGGAAAATTGACTCACTTAAGCTGTTGTGTTGAAGGCTCCTACACATTCCCTGCATAGTAAAGGTGATAAGCCAGCCAGTGCTGGAGCAGATGAAAGTAGACATATTGCTGAAAGGCAAACATCACAAAATTCCATCTTACTTATTTTAGCCATGTTATGAGAACAAACTCATTGGAAAAGGCAATTATGCTTGGTTATGCTCAGAGTGATCAGCAGTAAAAGGAAACATGGTCACCAAAAAATACAGTGCCTAGACACCATCAAAACCAACACCAGCCACAGCATAAAACAACTGAAAGAAGCAGGATAAAATCGGACAATGTGGAGTTGGTCCACAGAATTGCCAAGACACAACTGAATGGATAGCATCATTATTAATAACTGAAGGAAAGAAGATCATTTCTGGGGATTTAAAAAACAGATGATGGACAGTTCCTTTAAGGATAAGAGTCTTGTATAAACCTGCCATAAATAGGCACCTCACCTCTGAAAATGGCAAATCACAAGCTATTAGACCTGAGTTGCAAATATCCAAATAATCACTAGGTGGCAACAGTGATACAGAAGAATGTAATTGTCATGCTAGGTCAGGAGTTCTTAAGCTATTTATGCTATAGACCTCTTAAGACAATCGTGAAATCTAAGGAACCCGTGTTTAATAAGGAATATATTTAAATGCATAAATAGGGTATAATAATTTTAGACTTAGAGATTTATTGAAAGGAAGAAATAACTGTGCTGCCTATATACATTATTGAATGAAGAGCTAAATTTCCATCAAAGGTTAGTGAAAAAGAAGTTGTCATTTTTTCCCTACTCAGCCTCACAGAAATATAACATAGGTTAAGAACCCCTGATCCAGGTGATCATCTGGATTAATGAAGCCCAGGTATAATACTGTAGCCCTAATGTATCAGAACGTCGCTTCTAAAGATGGATTTAACCAGTTCACACAGAAGCAGGCTATCATTTTAAGTAGTTCTATTATTAACATTTACTAGGCCATATTTCCGAAGGACTGTAATTTCATCACAACAAAGTTTATGCTGCTTCCACAAGTGCAGCAAACTGCACCTTTCTCCAGGTGTCTGTGAAGTAGGCTTAAAAATGGAGAGAGGATGGAAGGAGGCAGAAGGGACAATGCAACTGCACCACACTGTGGTCTCTGCATCCATCTAGCGATAGGTATTTAACACTGCAGCCTGGTCGTATTTAATGGTATTTCAATTACCTTCTAAACCAGCCTTTTCAACCTTTTTACCCCAGACGACCTCTTGAAATAATTTTCTGCTCTCAAGCCTATATCTACGGCTTATAGCACATTACTATGACCAGTAAAACGTACATATAATAATCCGATAATAATTGTCGATGCTCTTTTGAAAAGAGAGGACTTTTTCTGTGGATGTTTATTTTGGTCATCTTAGCCAATCCTTTTTGTTTGGTTCCCAGTCGCTCACAAAGAATATTAATTATCTCAGTTCAAAAATTATTTTTTTCCCCAATTACAACCTCTTATAGGACCTTCGAGTCCAGCAGAAATCCAGTTGAGAAAGGCTGCTCCAATCTAACAACCCATCATTCTTCAAATGTACTTTATTTCACTAATCAAATGTTTAGTTCTATGTCTGAAGCGCTCAAAATAACATATGTGATCGCTCTAATCTAGGAGCTGCTTCCTAATTTACCCAAGGGTTCTCCTTGCATTCCACTTTGTCTGTTAAAACATGGAATGCAGCTCAGAAAATCTCACCCATCAGACAGCCTAAGAAACTCGGGTCTCAAATATAATAAGACACCCCCCCCCCAAATGTGTGTTCGCTAATGGTGCTCTTCACGTCCTGTCTGGAAGGAAGCTGACATTTCAGCAGTTGCTAACATCTGTTTGACATTTTCTTTCCTCGCAGGCTAAATAGGATCATACTGGCTTGCCACCACGCAACAACATTGTTGTGAACAAGAAGCAGAAGTCAAAAAGCATACTGAAAGTAAGTAAGTGGCAAACCGATTTTGAGCTGCCGGCACGAATTTACGTGGAACTGAGCTGGAAAAGGGACTTTCCGTTATCAACCCAGTCTTGGTATCGGTCTGAAATGTCAACGTAAGCTCAATTCAACAGTGAATTTACAATGCAACCACGTAGCAGGATCTAGAAGACTTACTCAACAGCAAAACAAAAAACAAAACAAAACGGCCTAAGGAGGACTGCACTTGGGGTTAGTACCTGTCAGCTTTTCAAGATACGCCAGAGAGGAAGCTAAAACCATAAATACCAACGCTGGTTTTACAGTAAGAAAATTTTGCAAGTCTGAAAGATCTTCCCCTCCCTCCCTCCCTCCCGTGCCTTTACTTTCTAGAGAATTAGGGTGAGTCCTTTCTGAGGCAATTAATTTGCCCGCTTTCATCCCTCCTTTGGACTCCGATTTCTCTTATCAGCCCTCTATTCTCTAGGCTGCGGCTCTTCCACCCGTCTCCTAAGCCGATTACGGTACAGCGCACGAATGGAAGAGCAGAAGGAAAACCCAGGGCTGCAGGCCAGATGAGGAACGTGGACAGACATCCCGGAAGAGAGCAATGGCAAATCACTGCCATCACCAAGGAAGCTACTGTATTTTAAAAACCTTCCTTTTTACAACCCTGGAGTCCCCGTTTGGGGTAGAATCGGGGCGAACTGGATGGAGCGGACAAACTGACTTCTTTGATTAGAGAACGGACAATACCTAATTATTTATTATCTGATGGACTTTTTGTGTAAAACTGAAAAAAAAATATGAGCTGGTGATTTATGGTTTTGACCATTAGAAAGGATAGATTATAAAAAGAGAGTCATGATGCAAGTTTAGAGAGAAAAGATAAAATATAGCCGTACTTATAACTCCTATAAAGAATAACGGAAGCTATTTCTTTATACCCTTATATCTTTCTTCGTATCTTTCACTGTTTTTATTTTCTAATTGCACTTTTAACTTTTTCGGTTATTTCTTTCTTTTGTGTTTTCTGTTTTTATTTAGTTGGCATTACTTTTAAAACTTTCAATTAAAAATTATATTTAAAAAGTCAAATAAACAACTGCAACACGGTACTCATAGGTACTCATTAATGGATTACTTAAAAGAGAAATCTGTCACACCTTCCAAAAATTAGGGAAGACTGAGGAAGTAAGAATGAGCTTCCTACACAAGGAAATTGTAGAGCTTAGAAATACCTAAGAATCAAGCTATTTAATGACCTCAGTGAGAGGGACCCTAGAAGTTCTTGGACTGTAAAAGATGAAAAAACAGGAGTTGATTCAAATTGGTGATAGATTGTCACAGAAATACTAAGGAAAATAGGCAGAAGAGCGCTGTTAATACATGTCCTTCTGCCTTGCCCTCTTTTCAATAATATATATAACTTTAGGCAACTCACTAGTTGCAAAGTCTGAATTTGCACAATGCACCAGTTCCAGACTTGATCGAACTACGGTTCATTGAATAACGTACAACTGGTCACCTCTGTGTGACGCACTAAAGTATAAACCTGGATCATAATTCAGTATCTGGATCTATATAGCACACGTAGACAAAACATCGCAAACACCATGTTAGCTCACAAGGAACAATCTTAACATCACTGTTGATCCTAGCGTTGTTTATCGGATCTCTTTTAGCTCAAGCATCCCAAGAGAGAAACGGGTAGTTGATGCTCACAACAATGGAACCTTAGACCTTCAACCAAAGCTAGTATGTTATTATAGCCTTCATTTGTTTTAACATTGCTCTCATATTTAATGCGCTGACTTAGGGTTGACTCAACATTCCAAAGCAGTCACATGAATCTGAGTATTCCACTTATAAATCCAAGATTTATGGAGTGTGACAACCATAACCGGAGAGGAAAGAATGTTGGAAAGACAGGAGAAAATCAGCAGTGACTTCTATCACTGGAAATGCTTCCGTCTCAGAGAAATCTTAACCAAAGCAAAGAGAGAATAAGTGCTATTATATGGTAAAGAATGAACTTTCCCCTGAAAGCTTCAGAGATCTTTCTTTATATTTAAAGATGCAAGAGGCATAACCAAGAACAGCTTCAGAACCCCTTGTCTGGATACTCTCTTTGAAACCTTTTACTGCCAGAAGTACATGCTCTATTGCCATGAAGCAATGTTTTAGTCCATATTTGGCCCTTAGGGACTTCAACTCTGAAGTACCTACTACGTTTCTGACGAGCAGAGCAGAATCAAATACTTTATTTGGCCAAGTGTGACTAGACACACAAGAAATTTGCCTCTGGTGCAGCAGCTCTCCATGTACACGCAAAGCCACAGAATAATGATAATCATCATCATCCCAACAAGAGGGAGCAGTAAAGAAGATAATAAGGATAAAGCCAGTCTAGAAATACAAAAAGTTAATACAGCAATATAAAAGACACTCAGTCTTCACAACGTTAATTAGAAGGCTTCATTCAGCACCACTAGATACTTTGGACTTTTCAGCAACGACGCAGACGGTACAATGCAATAATAAAGCAACTGTTTGGAGAAACATTTCTTTGCGTAGCATTGTCTGCCTATCTATGAGGGCAAGGGAGGAGGAGGGACAGAAGGATGAGAAAGAAGCATCTCTACTAACTCAAGAAGAAAAACGGTATTTCTAGCAATACATTTGCTTCTTGGGAAGCCTAGAGGAATCTTTTTACCTGTTACGAACTGTTAAAAGGGGGTGGGGGGGGAAAGAGTATCAGGCTCAGCAAATTCTCCCTTCCTAACAAATACACATACACGGCACATGGCAAATTAAACATGCAAAATGACTGCCTCCTAACGGAACAAGTTGGAAAGAACAAGAGCTCTGTTCATCTTTGCATCTGGTCGCCCGAGTTGATTTTGGCACCAAAATTGTTATTTGACAATCAAAAGGATGCTCAATGGATTGTTGGCTGGTTGGCTCTTTCCTGCCCTCTGAATTTCAATCAAGTTTCACACTTCCTCTTCTACACAGAGCCAAGGTCTGTTTGAGGAGACTGTGGCTTTGATGTAAGCGTGGCGAAGCCCACATAAAATTGATCTGATATACGGAACTGGCTTGGTTATTTATTTTTAAAACACTCCTACAGAATTTATTTGAGGGAATTGTGCCCCACCTGTGCACTCAGAGGTTGTTGATTTCTTGGGGAATCCACTGAGAAGATACCATAGGCCTAAACAGATTGTATAATTGAACAACTGTGATTAAATGCTGAGCTAGCCCATTCTTTAACAGGACATGAAATACTACTGCTGGATTTAATTTGGTTACCCAATTAAGCAAACTTGATGGGCTTTAAATTCTGAAACAGATCCTCACAGCATTCTAAATTTGAAAAAAAAACCAGTCTAAAATTAAGATTAATGAGGCTTAGCTTGTCCTGTGAATGCAGTTAAGTGATCTGATTTGATTAAGTGAACAGGTTAATAGGATGTTAGGCATGCACTCTTTTGAATCTATAATGATGCTATTGTCCCCACCCTTTTAATTTGATTGTTCATGAACAAATCACACATTTATTAAATTGGTTTTACATTTCTAAAAGCATTTAACTGGCAACAGTATGGGAGGGGGTTACCTCCCACTCAATCTGTGGCACACATTCTGATAATAACAGTTCCTTGCAAACTCCAAGAAAGCATCCGCCCTTGACCGAAAATGCTTCACTCCTAAGGTAAATAACAAAATCAGATACGGTAAATGAATTTTACTGGATCTCAGACATAGGGCACTGGGTCTCTCCCTTTCACGTCTATTGTCAGAATTGTCCTTAAAAGACAGTAGCAATGTATAAGCGTAAAGACACATCATTCGGTTTGCAAAAGTTGAATATTGCTTTATTGTAAAACAAAAAGAGAAAAATCTACGTCTATTGGCTATGAACATTGTGGACTTCGACAAAATGAAGCAGATCAATTATTTCCATTATTAATTATGGTTTTCTTTCTTCTCTCTCCCTCAACACTTCCTACCTAATAACAGATACTAAGCTATCATTGATCACTAAGCAATGTACCAGTCCATTTTGGATCTCTTGGCTTTTCTGTCCTTTTGGAATTTTTTAAATTAATGGTTTACTGTTTTGGTATTTCTACAAACATGTACCATTAGAGCTGTGATAGTCCATAGGAGAAAGAAAAAAATCAGGAGTCTGGCAGCAGCTTTTCCAACTAGCATCATTTATTAAAATATGTAAGCTTTTTATTAAAATATACAAACTTTTCTGATTAACAAATTTTACCACAAAAGGCATAAGCTTCAAGTTGAATTTTAGGCAAAAGCTTGTGCCTATTAATCAAATGCGCTAATCAGAAATGATGCTAACAGACTCTTCGTAATTCTAAACCTTAAACTTCCCTCTTGAAAAAGGATGGCATAATCCCCCAAAAGGTCATGCAATGCATGAGGAAACAGAGGAAGCTCTAAAGATACCTAAGAGAAACAATCAGAATCAGTAAGATTAGGTTCCTATCAACGTGTTAATCCAAGTTAAGAAAACACAATTGCTGTCCTCGCGAAACACGTCTTGTCCAAACAATTATAATGGCTAAATAGGAAGAGCGGGCTCACACAATATGCCGTTGACATTTTCCACAACACGAGCACAAACCAGCATTCTAATCCATTTTACCTTATTAATAGAAGGTTGAGCAAACACCCACACAGAGTACCAAGGAGGAATCCAGTGAGGCTTCCAAAACGGCTCAGTGGAACATAGCTGGAAACAAGCTGCAGGATTCTACGGTACTTGGTTAGATCCACAAGTCTCTTTAATATTTCTCCTTGTGCATCTGATGATTCTGATTTTAGAACTGGGCTTTTATTCTTGTACAATTCAGTCCAACGGATGAAGATGTCGGCTTCTAAGCAATTTGACGCATTAAAGATTGTGGTTTCCTCTGCTACGGGAGCGCTCACAGCATCTGCGTAAACATCAGAGAAAGATGTACTGAACATTCTATTCCTAATAGGTAAATTCCCCTTCTACTTACATGACTAAGTTCTCAGTTATCCCATACCGGGCCTCTGTGCTTTGCCCTACTTCCTTAAAGGACAAGCCAGTAAGTTAGCAACTTCAGCTGTTTGGGTTTTTTTTCAGGCAGAACAAGTCTCTTATCACCAACAGCTACTACCTAAGAGGGTGAAATCTACTACTGAAGACTTCTACCCCCTGCGGATGAAAAGAAAGAAAATACTTTGTAGCCTCTTTCCATAGAATTGATGGTAAACTCTTTCATACTGTATATCCAGAGCAGAACACACCGGACTTCTAAGGCTATGTGTTATTTATTTATATTTATAAACACACACAAGCACGTTACAAATAAGGATGCTGTCAAACATCCTGTTGAAAACCAGGCACGAACAACAAATGAAAACAGAGTAAAAAGTATAAAATGGCTCACGGCTTAAATTATGAGAATTCCCCTCATTTCCCTGGAAATAACTGTTTTTGGCATTGTCCTGAAAACCAGCAGAGAGAAGCCTAGCCTGATCTCCGTTGCAGGTTCAGTGAATTGTTAATATGCTTAGAAGGAAGGCTCCCAGGAACCCAACGGCTACTGGGGTAAAATAGGAGATAATTTGTATTTTTCAGTAAGCATTAGTTTCTTGTCTCTCATTTCTCCCCCCCCCCTTCTTCCCTCCTCCCCAAGCTAACTCATTCATGAAGATTTTTGGCATGTAGGGAACAAGGCAGTAGATCAATGCTACTCTTAAGATGATCATCACAATCATGACACTGAAAAGCCTCAATTGATGTCTACACTTTTGAGTAACTGCTTCAGCAGAAAGGCTGAGGAATTTCTGAACCCTCCTGACATTAGCTTAAGACGGTAGCTTTCAATCTCTGTATTTCAATCCAATTTCTGTGGCCTGGTTCATTTATTCTCCCCCAATCTCTGTAGCCTCCAGATATATGGACGTCGGGACCCAGACCCAGTAGCCTGCACTGTTTTAGTGCAATGTGTGAATCCAACCAATAAGTCAGTTACTAATCTTACAGAACTTTTCAGATGTGACACTTAACAAATGTATTATTTGCTATATAAATGATAGTTGGTATTAGCTATGCTCTAGTAAGGATCTGATCAACATGGCTAGTTTTCTCCGATTTACAGGGATCAAGTGTTTTACTTTCGTACATGTATAATTATTTGGATATTAAACCAAACTTTAAGAGAGAAAATGTAAGCACAAGGTTGCACTGACAGCTTTCTAAACAACCACAGCTAGAGCCTTCATCCTCAGTGTAATTTGAAAATCTTATAATCTTTTAACTCTAATGAACTATATATTGTGACAGGCATTTATTTGTTAAACATAAATATTTTTTTGTTGAAGGCTTTCTCGGTATAAATGAATTATACTGTAGTTCTCATATTGTTGGAAATTCTCATTACTTTACAAGATAAAAGTAAATGCATTTTAGATATGGTTACCAAATCTGGGCTGCAAAAACGTGGATAATCATAGGGAAAACTTAAACTTTCTGACTTCAGTGCTCACCTGGATTTTGCAGCCTACATCTCTGATAGCTGAAATTGGAATTCTTCATTTAAAATGAAGCAAAACAAAACAATTTTGGTTTATTTTTTTAACATTCTTAAAACTTGGCAAGCCCTTAGTTCCTCAAAATGAAACCACAGGCATTTGTTATGTACGTAAATTAAAAAATATGTGTATAATTTCACAAACAGCACAATAGCTAGTATGGCCCTTTAATATCCAATCGTTCATAATCATAAATGTGCCATAATCCAGTATATTATGTATTGTGATACTGATTATAGCAGAAAACTCTAGCTACTTCAAAAGCTGGCAAGTTTTTTTTTTTTTTAAATATTTGTTAATGAATAAAAATATTAACAGCAGTAATTGGGCAGGACAATACTTTACAAAAAACAAATGTCTTGATAGACTTGTCATTACTTAAGTCAAAAAGGAGCTGGCCCCAAACAACTGCAAATATTAGCTTGTAGGTGCTTTTAGAACAGAAAGAAGAAAAATAGCACCATCTTGCCCAGATTTTCCACAATAAATTGCTTCCTAAAACTAACTTTCTATATATCACCCTAAAACTAACAGACCGGATATACCAAGAAAAAAACAAAAATTGCAATGTCGTCAAAATTGAAGCATTCTTTCTTCTCCCATGGAAAATCAGGGAAGCCTATCTAAATTCCGAAAATATTATTTTTAAGAAAAGTACTTATGACAGTCTATTTGCATATGCTGATAGGAATATATAGGATTGCATTACCTATCATGGACTTCTACAAATTTACAAGATCTACAGTCCTGATCCAACTTCTAAACAGATATGTCAGTGTCACACTGCCCTCTTCCCAACGGTTAGTAAAGATGCAGAAAAGCCTTTATTTTCGTTAGGAACGGTCCATCGGCCTGGCTATCACCGAATATGCACAAAATCAGGTATTCTTTTTTTTAAAAAAAAATCAGCTTAGTCTGGAGAAAAAAAATGTGCATGTATTGAAAATCATTAGCACTCCCCTAGTAGCAAAAGTAACATGCTTTTATATTTTCTGCAATAAGGATCCCACTGTGGTTGTGATGCTGGGCAGCAAAAGTCCAAACACCACAAGATGGCAGCAAAAGGATCTCCTTAAAGCATTGGGAGTTTCGCAACAGATCACTATAATCTGCCCATTAGCTCCCACTGTTGTCAGTGAGGCGTTCTTATTGCACAAGCAAAAAAAGTTATGTTTCCTCCAGGTAAACAAAGGTGTTTCTTTTCTAACTCCTGAATTGAGAGCAACTCCTGCCGACTTCCTACTTACACCCACGATGTTTTCTTGGGAAAAAAAAACCAACAACGGAAATTATCTGTCACCGTTTTCTTCCAGGACATGTTCTGACTTCACATGTTAGCCTACAGCCCAGGGGTTTCTGACAGCCTATTCTCCTGACAGTAATGCTTCGTGTTAAAACAAAGTTGGAAGGCCCTGCCACCTTAGCAATAGCACTTATATACTGCTTTATAGTGCTTCACAGCCCTCTCTAAGCGGTTTTACAGAGTCAGCTTCTTGCCCCTAACAATCTGGGTCCTCGTTTTACCCGCCTCGGGAGGATGGAAGGCTGAGTCAACCTTGAGCCAGTCAGAATCAAACTGCTGGCAGTGAGCAGTGAATTAACTTGCAATACTGCATTCTAACCCCTGGGAAGAGAAGGAAGGAATAGCAATAGCAGCTTAGACTTATATACCGCTTCCCAAGTGCTTTACAGCCCTGTCTAAGCGGTTTTTACAGAGGCAGCCTCTTGCCCCCAACAATCTGGGTCCTTGTTTTACCTGCCTCGGAAGGACGGAAGACTGAGTCAACCTTGAGCCTGTCAGGATCAAACTGCTGGCAGTCAGCAGAATTAGCCTGCAATACTGCAGTCTCACCACTGTGCCACCATGGCCCGCCCTTCCTTCCTTCCTTCCTTCCTTCCTTCCTTCCTTCCCTCCCTCCTTCCTTCCCACTTAGCATTTAGACTTATACCGCCTCACAAGTGCTTTCCAGCCCTCTCTAAGCGGGTTTACAGAGTCAGCCTATTGCCCCCAACAATCTGGGTCCTTGTTTTACCCACCTCGGAAGGATGGGAGGCTGAGTCAACCTTGAGCCTGGTGGGATTCGAACGGCCAAATTGCAGTTAGCAGAAACGGCCCACAGCACAGCAGTCTTAACCACTGTGGCTACCTTACTGAGTTCTCTCTCCTGATGACCTTCTGGACACATCCACGGTCCTTTCCTACAAACAACACCAACTCCTTTGCTGCCCTGATCCAGGAGGGACTTTCTCTCTCCCCCCCCCCGCAACCGTGATCTCCAAGTGGTCTTCATCCCATCCCATCCCAACGCAACACAAGCCCAGCTCTTGCTTAACCCTTTTTCAAGATGTGCCAAAGCCACCCGGCTGCGGTTCCCGCCCCATATTTTGTTGTTGTTCTTGTTGTTGCTATGACTATTATATACTTCATTCATTAAACATGAAACTCAAAAGTCAACCAAGCATTCAAAAAGGCACCACCAATACCACTGACTGGTGCTAATGGTTGGTACGGGTTGCTGCCAGCATCCTAGGTATCACTATCACTATTATTTTTATTATTACTTTGTTGTTGTTGTTTTGTTATTATCATTATCATTACTTTATTATCATCAATATTACTTTGTTGTTTTGTTATCATTATCATTACATTATTATTGTATTATTGTTATTACTTTATTATTACGTATTACTTATTATCATTGTTGTTTGTTATTATTATTGCTATTATCATTATTATTACTATTTATGCCACCCATCTTCTCCCCTACAAGGTGTCCCTGGGCCGCCTACAACTTATAAAAAGACATTTTAAAAGAACCATTTTTAAAAAGTCACCACGACCCAGATTAAAACACCATTACTAACATCCGTGCCAAAGCTCTCGGCCATTCGCCGCCTCTCCCCTTGACGGGCAGGAGCCGGGCAGGCGCAGCTCCGCTAAGCTCACCAGCCGGCCCTGCGCGCCCTCCTTTCCCTGTGGAACCGTCCTGACTCGGGGAAGCCCCTCTCCCTTCCCCCTGGCCGGCTGCGGCTGATGGGCCTTTCAAGAAGGCCTGCGAGGGCCGGAGGGGAAGGGCCGCTTCTCAGCACGGGGTGAGCTCGGCAAACCCGCCGCGGCCCGGGGTTTTATCCGTCCCTTCAAAAAGGGGGTGTTTTTTTTTTAATTTTATTTTTTCGCCTCAGCCGCGGATGAAAAAGGCCTGAAGGGAAAGTAATGAGGGAAAGCGGGGAGGGGGGGGAGGGAGAGAGAGAAAACACGCAGGCCGCCTTCCCGCCAGCCAATCAGAAGCCCGCCTGCAAGGGCGCGCGCGGACGAGCGGGCGCTGGGG
>JANHFL010004215.1:6358-16519 GCA_032468155.1 Oxyrhabdium leporinum
AAGAAGAAGAAGAAGAAGAAGAAGAAGAAGAAGAAGAAGAAGAAGAAGAAGAAGAAGAAGAAGAAGAAGAAACAACAGAACGACAGTGGCAAAAGAAAGCAAAGGTAGTATCAATGGTACTAGTTTTGGTTGCAATCCCAAAATATCTGGAATACCACTGGAAAACCAGCAGCATTGACCAAATCACCACCAGTCAATTGTAAAAGGCAACTTTACTTGGAATAGCTTACATCCTGCTTAAATTTAAATTTAATGCTTAAATCATCAAACAACAACATCTGCCTATCTCAGGTCCTTGGGAAGGACTCGATAGGTGGACATAAATGCCAAATTCAGCCTGAACATCTGGCTGACTGTGCCGCAAACAATGAAATAATAAGCTATTACAACAAGAATATACATGCCACTCCAAATTATAAAAGTCCACTCGTATTCAAAGAAGCATGCACTGGAAAAATATATGAAAGCTGTATCTAGTGTTGCATGAGGAAACTGTTTTTTACTCCTTTTGCTTTAGAAGTGACATTACATTTCATTGCAAAACTCAGATTAAAATCCCCCCACAGATTTCTGTTTTGTTTTTTTTTCCTGACCAAAGGAACAAGCAATGTGTAAAAAAACAGATTTATTGGCTGTCTGGCAGATTTTACATTACATTTTCTCCTGTTACATTCACAGCCAGTAATTGCTTTGTTTGTTGCTATGCTGCTCTCTGTGCTTTGATTTCATCCCAGGCAGTACTGCTGTTTTGTGGATCCCGATTTGTCCTTATTTGCAAAATGGACAGCGGCAACAAAAACCTTTCTGAAGACCTTATTGAAACCAGGATGGGTCGCTCTGCAGGAGTGAACTGGGTGAGGCACATAACTCCATAGAGATGGAGCAGATCTGATTCTCTAGGTAAAACCAGCAGTCCAAGAAAAGTTGGGAAACTCAGCTTTGTATAATACAGCAGCCATAAGTATAGGACAAGCTAGGTTAAATCAGATGTGATATGAGACAGGACTACAATGACTTGGGATTCCCATGGTTATCAATTATTGTGTAAAGGGGTATGATGATGATGATAAGATTGGATGTAAGGATTGCCTTCCCTGTGATCATATCATTTATTTAGAGATTTATTTATTTATTCCATTTCTAGATCATCACAATCTAAGTGACTGTCAGTGGCTTACATGATAGGAATATTAAAACATCCACAGGAAGTCTTAAAATACAGGGAACAATTTACTAAACCAAAATGACATAAAACATAAAGTCCAGACAAACCAAGATAAAATAACAATATGGTCAAAATAAAGATAGAAACATGCCTGATCTCTTCTGGGATTAAGTTATATAATGTAGCCACACTAGATCTTTCAAAATAAAAACTAACATGTCTTTAAAGCGCATAGCACCTTTCCTCTTGTCTTAAATGCCCAATGCTAAGGCATCATTCATAGGTCAGGGACCAAGAAACATTCAAAGGAACCTCTCTTTGTGAGCCAGGTAGTTTCTTGGTTAACGTGGGATCCCCAGGTGACAAAATAGTGGAAGCACTGCCTGGAATGAGAGTATAGAAACACAAAAAGCAAATCTGACTAAGCACAGAGTACAAACTCATGTTCAGACCTATATAATATACATATACAGGCAGTCCTCAACTTACAACCACAATTGAGCCCAACATTTATGTCGCTAAGTGAGACATCTGTTAAATGGGTTTTGGCCCATTTTATGTCTTTTCTTGCCACGTTTTTAAGCAAATCATTGCAGTTGTTAAATTAGTAACACTGTTGTTAAGTGAGTCTGGCTTCCCCATTGACTTCGCTTGTTAGAAAGTCGCAAAAGCTGATCACATGACACCCAACCGTCATAAATATGAAGCAGCTGCTAAGCATGTGAATTGTGATCAAGTGGCCATAAGGATGCTGCAATGATCATAAGTTTGAAAAACGGTCCCAAGTCACTTTTTTTCAGTGCCGTTCTAACTTTGATCACTAAATGAATTGTTGTAAGTCGAGGACTACCTGTATATCTATATCTATATCTATATCTATATCTATATCTATATCTATATCTATCTATCTATCTATTGTATATTAAAATGCTTGTACTTCTCCGATCTTAGTGCGCAGGTGGAATGTCATCCAAACACTTTGTTTAAAGCTTCCCACTCCCCACTATGAAAGGATGGACAGGAAAACCTTCTGCCGTCTGACCACTGCGATTTGTTTCATGTTGCATTGACAGAATCTGATACAGTCCCTGAAACAATATCTTCTTTTCAGGCTGCGGACTCCAACAGAATGGAGAAGATACACTATAGTATGAACTCTGTCATCTTGATCCATAACTCTCCTGGTGCCTTGGAGATAGGAAACGGTCAACACTTCTATGAGAGAAGAATTACTGCATCCCAGTTTAAAGGAGACAGTGGTACTGTGCCTGCCCTCAAGAAGCCTTGCCTAGACCAACCGTTGCTATTTTAAGAAATGTTGAGAAGGTGGTGGAGCCCCATTGATAGATTGTCCCCAAAATGAATTATGCCGACTGCTTTCAGTCAGGACTTAGAATGAGCATGGGATGTATACAGTATCGGCTGTTCAGAATGATTATTTTCATTGGGGCCCGGATGGAGGAATATATCCCTCCTAATCCCGACAGGCACCTCATTAATATTTGATACCACTGATCATGGTAACCTCTTGCACTTCCTGCAACCAATGGGAATTGGGACATTGGGCTTCAATGGTTTCACTTCTTCCTGAATGGGCAGTTTCATCTAGTAGCAGCAGGGGAAGAGAAATCAGGCTGGCTGTGTGCTCACTTCTGTCTCCTGGACTTTTTAACGCCTAGACGAAACTACTGAGTTCATTGGTTCAGAGTGAGTATCATCTGTTTCAAATTTCTATACAGGCTGGGCCAGAGATGCTGTGCAAGTCCTGATTCAGTGCTTGAAAATGGTTGAGGTCTCCAAGTCTAGATAGGCTGAAGCTGAATTCCATTAAGGCCAAATTGCTGCTTGCGCAGGATTATCTGCCAGCTCTGGTGATAACTCTTCATGGAGTAGTATTCTAGTCCAGCTATTCCTAGATAGGCAGGTAAAGGTCTTGGCCAAGGGCATCTTTGTCCAAATCTGTCTGCTAGACTTGAAGAGAGTGGTTCAAAAACACTGCTTAAGTTTGGTGATCATTTATATGTTTGGATCACTACCTGGGACAGTCTTTCAAGAAAAATCAGAAGCTGCAAAACGTAATACTTCCTGTAATAGAGAATGAGGGCTGCCACAAATATGTAACACCTGTTCTGTGTTATCTGCGTCGATGCTAATAAATTTCTGGGTACAATTAAAAATGATAGTTTTAATATGGCTTGGTATTTAGGTACAAATGACAAATCTGATTCACCCAGAATATAATATTTACCAACATTTCCTGGCAATTCTCTAATTATGTGAGGTCAACAGAGCAAAGACTTACAAGCAAAGCTTTCCAGCTGCAGCCCGTATACTTTAAAGGGCTTCTTTTCGGGGGTCTAATTAGCATGCCAATTAATGGTTCTGCAGAAATTAGTAAACAACTTTGTTCCAGAGGACATTCAAGGATTGAAACGTGCCTGATATCTGCACCTTTTTTTTTTCATTTTTCATTTGTTCTTATTTTACTATTTTATTTTTGTTGCTCTGGTTTGTTTGTTTTTTGTTGCTCTGTGTAACAAGCCAAAAGTCCAATGTAAACTACAGTAATATATGCATACACAAAATAAATGCATCCATCATTACATATATATATATATATTGCTCTTTAGGAAAGGGTCTAAATGAATTAATTCTACAGCAATTATAATATATATGAATCTATTGATAAATAATAAGTATGCAATGGAAGACTGATTAGGAAGACTATTAATATGTGCATATTAAATATAGCTAGAAGAAATGCGGTAGGCAACCAAAATTATTCAATGATGTATTTTCTTCTGTTTCTTAAGTCTCTAAATTATTTCTATATGACAGCCAGTGACTTCAAACTATTACCAAGAGGAAAAAAAAAACCTAAAATAAAGAAAAGAACATGATGTTCTTTTTTTTTTTGTTACAGGCATTTTTTTCAACATTCTTAAACAATTCTCTGTGTTACTTATTTTTCAGCAAATATGTAAGTTATAGCCAAACCAACAGTGATGGTACTACTTACAATGTAACTGGACAGTCTTAAAATAAAATGGACCCACATTCTTTTTCTATTTGTTCAGCTATGCCCATCTTATAATGTGTATAAAAGCATACTTATGGAAAGGAATAGAAAAAACATTCAGCTATTCTTTTTGAAAATGTGCCCTTCAGTTTATCCATCGTATAACCAGGATTTTCCCAAGTAAACCCAAAACGTTTTGGAAGTTCAGTGCTTAACTCAGTAAAACAAGCATATTTCACTAACATATAGCAAGGCTGATTTTAAAATATCCCAGCATCTCTCGAAAGGAGAACATTTCCTTTAACTTAGATATGAAAGACAACTAACACCTTCATACAAAAATTAATTGACAAAACAGTAGACTTTACAATCAGTATAATTATTATCCACATTCACAATAATATACATTTGTAGAGATAATACATTTTCATGTCACTCACAGTACAATAATTTATGCTAGAACTGTTCAGTGCCATTCCTTCACCTGAAGAGGATATCTACTGCTTTTGTGACTAGTTTTAGGAACTGACTGTGTATCTCCTAGACTCAATACTGACTTTTGCAAAATGTCTATGGAGATTCTCAGTCATCCAGGACACGGTTGTCCCAAAGGTGCTTTTTTCAAGAGGTAACTGGACTTTCTGGTTTTTCTTTGAAGATGTTTCGATTCTCATCCAAGAAGCTTCTTCAGTTCTGACTGGATGGTGGGGAATGGAAGGATTTATACTCTTTGCAGACAGCTGGTCATTTGCGTTCTTCTGCTAAAATAATATAAATGATTATCTGTCTTTAAGGAGTTTAAATCCTTCCATTTCCCACCATCCAGTCAGAGCTGAAGAAGCTTCTTGGATGAGAAGTGAAACGTCTTCAATGAAAAACCAGAAAGTCCAGTTGCTTCTTGAAAAAAGCACCTTTGGGACAGCAATATAGGAAGATGCTGGAGATGAAGGCTCACTTTGGTGACAATGGCAAAGTCATAAAGAATGGGAGAAAACAATGATAGATCAACCTATATTTTACCAAGAATATTAAATTGATACACAAAATAAAGTGATTGATGAGATAATGCGGGATGATGGCCTCCCAGGTTGGATGGCCTTCAATACACTATTGAGGAAGTTCTGAGGAACTTTTCAAGAATTAATGTTGATTAATACACAGCTAGAATAAAGCCTTCAGGACTCTAGTTGCTGATGCTGAGATCCAGGAAAAGAAATTCAAAGCTTAAAAAAAAACCTGTGGTGAAAACATGGAATTTAAGAAGCGAGAACATAAGAAAGCTGAATACAACGAAAGATGAAAAGAATGGATTGTATCTATAGCAGCAGCAAAATGAAATGGATTCTTTCAGTCAGAAGATCATACTCTTTATTACTCAAAACATGAAAAAAAGAAGGAAACATGTTGCTTTCATACAGGAAGGGAAAACGGAGTAAATCTGGGAACAGACCATTGCAGAGTTCAGCAACAAAACAGGCCTGCTTCCTCTAAAACACCATGTAGGGAACAGTCTGCATTGCTTCCAATTTACAGGATTAACATTCAGAGTAAAGTAGTCTGGAGGAGAAATACAGCATTCTAATGTTCCCTAAAATATCTCTAGAATAGTGTTAGACATACCTAGAAAGAAGGTTGAATCTCCTGAAGAAGATACTTATCTTTGTGACATGTACTAAAATTATCCTAAGCTAAGGCACAAGATGAATATAGTCTGCTAATAAACTTGAAATTCAGTTTATTGAAATTAGGATGAGCCATAAGGAGGCAAATGTAGAGCCAAAACACTAACATGCATTATCTGTGAGATCGTGTATTCAAGAAAAGGAACCAGGCATTGGAATCTCTGTTGTCTCACTTCTATGGCAGTAACAGAGGGGGGGAAATGGGAGCAAGCTATCTTGAAAGCATATTTAGAAAGCTGATGTAGAAGATCAACAGTGGAGTTGAGTGTGCTCTCTCACTCTCAGCCTGACCTATTTCACTGGGCTGTGTCTGAATGGAAAAAAATAGGGAGAATGCTATTTATGCCACCTTGAGTGCTGAAAGTAAATCTAACAAATAAATAAAAAGGACAATACAAAATACCTTTCTCCTGATAAAAGTAGAAAAAATACCCTATAAACAGATCAGTATTTACTTTCACTAGCCTACTTTATTATGATAGAGAATAGCATCACCTCTCAATCACGACTGAAATATAAAAAGGCAAAATTTAAAGAGAAATGAAAATATGCAATGAATATATTGTCACAATGGATTATGATATATTCTATTCTAATAGAGCTCTATCAAGTAATATTAGCTGATGGTGAATGAAAATTTCATTTTTAAAAATATTTTTTATTAAATATATAAAAACATTCAAGAAGGAAAAGAGGAAGGAAGGAAGGACGGAAGGACGGAAGGAAGGAAGGACGGACGGAAGGACGGACGGACGGAAGGAAGGAAGGAAGGAAGGAAGGAAGGAAGGAAGGAAGGAAGGAAGGAAGGAAAACAACTAAGGAAATTAAAATAGATGACTTCCGACCTTCTATTCAAAAGTTATTAACAAACTCACTGTCTCCCCTGCCTCTTAAATCTTCCAGAAATCCCTTCATCCCCTTAATCAATTATTACTCTTCTCAATAATTAAATCCATAAATCATTGTTTCAGGGGTTTTTTTTTTCTTTAGCAAAAAGTCCATTAAAGTTTTCCAGTTTTTTAAAGTGAAAATTCCATTTTAAGTCATACCTCATCTGTGCTCCATTTAGAAACTTTACTGGCAGGAATCCCAGCCACTGTAGGAAGGAGCTTGCTGTGCTGTTCCCACCGCAATGGAAATGCAGGAATTGTGAGCTTGGAAGATAAAATGACTGGCTGCAGATGGGAACTTCTGCTATTGGTTTCCTTGCTGTCTGCAAGCAATAATAAAACACATTTTGTTATTGTACATACGATATGACTACACTTGTAAAGGAAAGGTATGTTCAATATAACATATTTGTCCCACTTGGCTTATTATTATTAAATGGCATTAATTAATGAATACTCTAAACTTTGTAGAGTATAAGAAATACTCTAATCTGTACTAATTATGTCTGAAATAGATACATAACTACATTTTCTTGAACACAGTTTAAACTACCTTATGTACTTACCTGCCATGAAAAACAATGAAAACTGTTCAGCCATCATTTTTCCCACATTTTTTAAAAACTATATCACTGCTTCAGCTCCCAATGGTAGGTGGGATGCTCCTAGTTCCTTCCCTTAAATATGTCTTTTCATTTGGTAGCCCCTACACCATGGAACGACCTGCAAACACTGGGATGAAGGGACTGCACATCAGAAGTTTGACTTCTGTGCCAGGATTTTGTTTTGGGTTTTAATAGTTTTAATATGGCTTTTGTATTGTTTAAATTTTTGTTTCGAAGCCACCCAGTTTGTTATAAGATGGGAGGCTATATAAGTGCTGTGATAGTCACTGTTTTGTTAAGCCTGAGATTTCTCACTGGGCAGTCCAGTATATTTTCTTCGATTTATCTCCTTTTTATGGTTGTCCATAAATGCCAATTTCACAAACCCACCACACACTAGTCCTGGCTGAACAATTCACTGCAACTTATAGCTGGTCACTCGCAACCCAGCTATAACACTTCTACATTCTCCTATGTGAGATTGCTTTTCCTTCCATTTTTAGATTGAATTCTGCATTCTTTCTTTGTCTACAACTACTAGTTTGATGATAATAAAGATGATGGTGACATCATCTACTTTGTTAGCATGTCTGTATTCTGTAAACTACCTAGAGCCCCTTGGGATTTAAAATAGTCCTATGTCTTAAAATAAAAAATAATACTTAAGTAAATTCCATCTTTAGTCACTTAGTATTAATCATTATTCGTATGTTTACTTATATCTTTTTTTTTGCCATTGTGAATTCTGTAGTAGAATTCAGGGGCACGTGGCCTGAATCCCTAAGGGTAATCTAAAAGCAAACAGTCTTACGAAGGCAACTTAGTGTGACTCTGTTTCTTAATAAAATGCTTCATTAATGAAATTATTCCATAAAGCCAATTGAAATTATTAACTTGTGTCACTAGAAAAACTTGTACAGCACATCTAGCATGAAATAACAGCTACCTTTGGTTTCATTTATAGATAATACTTCATTTTCCATTTTTCTTTCTTCACAGCCATCTTTCCCAGCGAGTTCCTTGGCGTGCTCTCCCCTACGTAATACAAAAGCTTCACATTTAATTATCTGGTAATGATAATAATACAGGGTTTTTTCACCTCTAGCTAAACATCTTATAAGATGCATAATGCAAATGATAATGTATCGTATGTAAAATAAAATATAGAAATTGAAATCAAATTATTTCTCAAAACAATAACAAGAAGTCTGGTTTCATAAGCTAATATTAACTTGCATAATCAATTTTGCTGTCTACTATGGTATATAAAATGGTACAAAACTAAAAACCAACATTATATTTTCATCTCCATTGTCTTCCATAAATAAAAAAACAGAACAAAAACAATGGCATCTTTAGATCTCTAGAAGGCAAGATGTTTTTATTAGAGTGGAGCATCATATAAAGTTACTTTGAATTCCTTCTATAATTTTATTGTTAAATGATGAGTCCAAAGATAATTGATTCCACAGAATGCACACCAGGCATATAAAACCCCAAGGATGTGATATCATGGTTCTAGCTAATGGAATTGACAACACCTTCTGATCTACAAGCCATATTACTTGCTCAGACATGTAAGAAATTTTAAAAAGCCTGAAGCCACCAAGTGATAATATGACTATATTCGAAGCCATTGGAGAGACAGCCTGCAAAGATGCAGCCATTCAATAAAACTGGGGAGCTGTAGATGTAAAATAAAAAAAGAACTGTTCTCAACAGTAATAAAAAAAGAAGTTGTATATTTCTAATCTAGAAATTATAGGAAATTTATCCATCCAATATATATGGCCTCCCATCCATAAAAAAAAAAAAACCTCAAAAAACCCTCTGAACAAAGTTAAATCTAACATTCTATTAAAACTAAAAAGAAACCAACTGGGGTTTCAATTAAAAAAAAATCTTAATTTCCACTAATCACAAAAATTCACAGAATTAACATCCCATTCCAAAGCCTGGAGAAAGAATCTTCACAGCCTTCTAAAAGACCAATAGTCAAGACCATTCATATATCAGGGGAAGCTGCTTCATAGGGCTGGTGCTATGACAGAGAAAACATACTTTCTGAGACCCAGCAGTGACACTGCTTCACTAGGGGACCCAGAACACACTCATTGTGCCAAATATTGTGAGATGGGTAGAATTGGGGAGTCCTGCAAGCAATCTGGTCCCAAGCCATGTAGGTCTTTAAAGGTGACCGTTAGCCAGAAGCTTACTGGGAACCAATGGAATCTATATAGTAGCAGTGTTATATCTTCATACCATGGTACACCCAAAATTACATCTGTTGCTATGTCCTGGATCAGCTGAAGCTTCCAAATGGTCTTCAAAGGCAGCCTCATGTGAAATACATTGTAACAGTTCTTCCAAGAAACATCTAAAATGTGAGTGGCTGTGAGCAATGCCTCTCAATTTAGGAACAGATGCAACAAGTGAACAATATGAATTTATACAAAAGCTCCTCAAGCTGGAGCCATGAATCTGATAGAAACTTCTCGCTGTGCATCAACTCTGCTTATGGCACTGTAACCCCATTCAGAGTTAATGATGGAAAATCACTGATTTGAGGGATTGTACAGCCAGGGTTGATCTGAAGCCAAGATTTCTGCAACCGGACCCATACTTTCTCTAGGCATTAGAAAACACATCATTTGGATGATCTGGGATAGAGGTATTATCATAGTACTAATGACATTTAAGAGTGATGCGGTGGCCTAGAGGTGAAGCTCTAGCCTCACAATCAGGAGGCTGTGAGTTCAATCCTAGATAGAGGCAGATATTTCTCTCTCTGGGCACAATG
>JANHFL010004215.1:32879-43353 GCA_032468155.1 Oxyrhabdium leporinum
ATAAGCAATACTCTTACATCAGTATATTAATCCAATATACCTCAGAATATTGCCCCCACAATCCGGGTCCTCATTTGGTTATTTAGTTATTTGGTTTATAACTTAGAGCAAAATTATGGGGGAAAAATAAATAAATAAATACTACGTTGTGGGGCTACAAGATTAAAGCTTTCATGCCAATACAGGCTGAGATTTTGATTTTGATAGCTCCACACAAAATAAGGGCCATATTCAACAGGCAAATACAGCTAACTGAATGTAGGAGAAATCTCTTACTTGGGAGCATTGTATTAGTTAAAACATTATTGATCAATGGTGAGCACTCTTTTAATCAGATGTTTTATTCTGGTCACAATGAAGTCACGCAATTGAGTGATGATCACCAAAACAATCTAAAAAAATGGATACTTGACTGTCCTTTTTCTTTGCAACATCTTGTCTCATGGACAGCAATTAAATCACATTCACAGCCTTATTCTAATGGGGCACCTCTTGCTGAGCTACTGAAGCACCAGTTCTTCATAACACATACCTGTGATGGCCCATATGCCTGGCTCTTTTTATGTGTCCAACTCCCCTGCAGCCTGCTGTAGGGCACCCTCCTTGTTCTAAAGCTTCTACTAATTCCAGTGGACCTAGACAAATAACACAAAAACCAACTTCAACATTAGCTTCATATTTCCTCAAATCACAGGGATGGGCAATTAATTTTTCCTAAGGGGACACATGAGAAACAGCCTGTTGTGGAGGGCCACTGTCATTCTGTCGGGAACCACAACAGCTCTTTTCCAGTCCTCTGGTAGTTCCCCAGTGCTAGAGAATTTTTGAAAGATGTGGTGCGGTGGTTCTGAGATGACATATGCCAGCTACTGTAGAATCCTGGGATGTAATCCATCAGGCCCCAGTGACTGGTGTTCATCAAGATCAGACAGGTGTTCTCTTAATATTTTTTTGCTTATTTTGACTTTTATTTCTAGTTGTTTTTTACAGTTATGTGTTTGGTAGGTTGGACTATTTTTTTCTTTTTGTGTGACGACCGATGCATAGAATGAGTTAAGGAGCTCTGCTTTCTCCCTGTTGCAATATCTTGTTTTGGTAATGTCTTGTTTTAATGGTAAATAAAAATTAATAACGCAATTAATAAAGGTAAAAAAATATTCTGATCAGCATTTATTCTGGTCACTGTTTTCTGTCGTGAATCATGATGTGAATTTCTGAGATGATTACCCATTGTAATACTGACCAAATCTCATTAGAAACTGATGTAGCAAAGGGGATTCAACATTTTCCTTGGCCAACTAATTTTCTTTCATTCTTTTTCTTTATTTTTTTTTTAATATAAACATGCTATCTTCCATTAAACAGTGTGTCATCTGGATACAAATATCTCTGTGAAATAACAAAAATTTACCACAGTTATACATTATATTGGTGTTAATTTTCTAATCTTACAATAATAATATTATATATAGTAAAGTTCTCCCTCAGTAGTAAATTAGTAAATTTCTCCCTCTTAACATATTTTCTAATAAGAATATAATAATAATATTAAAGATAGTAAACAATATTCATATTAATAACAGTCACCATATTGTATACATCTTTATCAACATATTTTCTATATTTCACTAATCTCCTTTTATTAACTTCCATTTTTCTTCTCTAACCATCAATAAAATAATTCCTATGTCATATAATATTCAGTTTGTTCTTTCTCCTTAATTGCAAGTGTTAATCTATCATTTCTGCACAAATATTTTTCTAGTCCCATTCTCATCAATAGGATCTCTTCACTTTTCCAATTTTATGCAAATACAATTCTAGCTGCATTCCCTTTACTATAAGTTTCAGGTAGGATCCCCAACAAAAAATATTTCTGGTTTTAACTCAGTACACTGTTTTATCATCTCTTCCAGTCAGATGTGTATTTTTGTCCAGTATTTTTTTTGCTTCTACACATATCCACCATGTATGATAATAAGACCCAGGTATCTGGTGGCATTTCCAACATTTAGCTGACTTATCTTTAAACATATTTGCCAATCTCACCAGTGCAAAATGCCATCCATAAAACATCTTATACAAGTTTCTTTATATGCAGTTGACATTGTTAATTTATAATTCCTGTCCCACAATTTCTGCCAATTATCTAGTTCTATTGTGTAACCAGTTTTTTCCCATGCTATCATCGTCTCCTTCACTTGTTCCTCTTCCAGTTTAATGCCCACTAAGTAGCTGTACAATTTCTTTATCAATCTTTCTTCTGTCCCTGTTAATATCTTATCTAATTCTGTTAGTTCTTTATACAAACCATATAATTTAGCGTCTTTCTCATATCTAGAATGTATCTGCACTTGTGAATACCGTGTCATATCGATCCCTTGATCACTCAGTTCTTGTTTAGTTTTGAGCTCTCCTTTTTCTTTCAAAATATCTTGTATCTAACCATGTTTCCCGTATTAATAACATTTGAATGTATCAGTGCTTCCATTGTTGAAAGCCATACTGGTATCTTCAAATAGTGTTGCTCTCTAATTTTCTCCCATACTAACAATAGTGCATTCCTTATGTAATGTCTTTGAAAGTAACCATGTATTTTACTTTTCCCATATCAGAAGAAGGCATGTCAACCCAATTGCAGGTCATGTCCCTCCAGAGTAAAGAATCTTATATGCCTCAATGTAATCCACTCTTTTATCCATGTTAATACTGCTGCCTGATAATATAATTCCCAATTCCAAAACCTCCTCTATTTCTTGAATCCTGCAACATTTTAAAGCTAATTTTTGCTTTTTTTTCCTTGCCAAATATATTTTAATATTATTTTGTTAAGTTCCTCAAAGTATTTCTCCCCCCCGCCAATTTTATCGGAATTGTTTGAAATAAATACAATAGTCTCGGCAATATATTTATTTTAATTGTAGCTATTTTTCCTATCAATGATAGTTTCAGGTTTTTTCCATTTTCCAGATCTGTTTTAATTTGTTCCATCAAATTATGATAGTTATCTTCCTTAATCATTACACATCTTGCTTTCAGTTGAATCCCTAAGTATTTTACTTTCTTAGTAATCTGAATATCTATTCTCTTCATTAACTCATTTTTCTGCTTATCTGTAAGGTTTTTCATTAAGATCTTAGTTTTCTCTTTATTTATTTTCAATCCTGCCACTTCTCCATACTCTTCTATTTTTTAAAATTAGTTTAGGCTCTGTTTCTTGTGGATCTTCCAAGATAAAAACTAAATCATCTGCAAACCCTTTCCTTTTTTATTTCCATACCTTTTATCTCTCTGTCTTGTCTGACATTTCTATTTAATACTTCCAGTGTCAATATAAATAATAGGGGACACAAGGGGCATCCTTATCTTATACCTTTTTTTAATACTAACCTTCTCAGTCAAATCTCCATTTATTATCACCTTTGCCATTTGCTTATGATATATCACCTTAATCATGTTAATAAATCTCTCCCCAAAGTCCATGACTTTTAACTGTGCTAGCATAAATTGCCAGTTCACATTGTCAAATGCTTTCTGTGCCAGGGTTCCATCAAAGTTCCGCTCGTCTATTTAGCACTCGGACACAATTAGATCCAACTAAGAATTTATTAGAAACCATGTTGGTACATCTGGGAAAAAACTGAATCTGAAGTACCAGGTTTTTCCCGCCCAAAAGAAATCCAAGGATCCATCTCCCAGCCACTCTCAATGGTTACATGACCTCCTCCAGCTCAAACTTATGCCTTCCTCCTGGCACTCCTCTTCCAGGTGCAGATTGACATGTCCTTGACTCTCCTGGGAAGAATTTTGTTGTGTCTAATACCCGCTTAAGTATGTGTGAAACTTCCCGCCTCCTGGTTTCCCAGGCTCTAGATGTGGCAGCTGCAGAGGCCTTCACAAATATGGCTCCCAAGGCTGACATTCTGTGCATCCAGGAAGATCAATGCCATTTGCTTCTCTGGAAGCACTTCGTAATACTCCAACATATTTAAAATTATTCTCATATTGTCTTTAATTTGTCTCTTAGGTAACAAACCATTTTGATCTGGATGTATAAATTGATTTTAAAATCTTTTTAGTCTTTCTGCAATTATTGAAGCAAATATTTTGTAATCAGCATTCAGTAAGAATATCGGTCTATAGTTTTTTAACTGTTGTAGGTTTGAGTCTTCTTTCGGTATGATACTAATACCATCCATGAATTTGGTACTTTCGCTTCTAATAATACTTCACTGAACACTTCCAACATTGGAATACTTAAGATATTTTGTAAGTCTTTATATAGTTCTGCTGGTAGCCCATCTGGACCTGGTGTTTTGCCATTCTTTTGTCTCTTAATTGCCTCTGTTAATTCCATCATTGTTATACATTCCTCTAGCATTGCTTTAACTGTTTCAGATACTTTAGATAAATCTGCTTTTTCTAAATATTGTTTTGTTTTATCTTCTGAAATTGTCTCCAGATCATATAGTTTTTCATAATAATTTTGAATCATTTTCTTTTTATCATCATTTTGATGTATCAATTTATCATCATTAGTTGATGTATCAATTTCTTTTTTCTCCTTTTTCAATTAATATGCCAACCATCTTCCTGATTTATTTGCATTTTCAAAAAAGTTTTGTTTAGCACTTTTAATTTTTTGTGCTAGTTCTTCTTTATCTATTAAATTCAACTTATGCTTTATTAATTCCATTTGGAATTATTCCATTTGGTTTTTTATATTCTTTTGTGCTTCTTTTTGTAATTCTGTCTCTAGTCTCTTATAATCTTCTTTAATATCTTTTGATTTTGTCTCTTCTTTTTGTTTTTCTTTCCCGTATATGTTATGGTTAACCCACAGCCTTAGCTGTGTCCCATACATTTTGTAATGATGTTTCTTCTTTTCTATTTTCTTTAAAGAAAAAGTCCAGTATTCTTTCCATAAATTTAATACATTCCTTTTCTTTTAATATTGATTTATTCAATGTCCATCTTAGTTTACTTTTTTGTCCTTTTATTGGATTGTGATCCACCCAGTTACTTATTTCTATATTTATTTCTTGTACATTAGATTTTAATTCTGCTGACATCCATAGCATGTCTATTCTTGATGAGGACTTTGAATAAAATGAATATTGATTTTCCTTGGGATGTATCTCTCGCCATACATCTTGAATACCTAGTTCTTCCACCATTTTGAAAAAAGCCTTTGAAAGTTTTTTCCTGGCTTTTTTGTTTACTTCTCTAGTTTTATAATTTAATTCCGCATCTACAATTGCATTAAAGTCTCCTACTATGCATATGTTTTCATCACTTCTATTGTTTGCTTGTGGAGTTTACCATAAAAATCCTCTTGATTGATATTTGGGTGCGTATATTGCTACTAAGAGTGTTTGTTTATAGTTCATTGTTATCTCCACCATCAAGATCCTCCCTTCCTTATCTGTAAAAATTTGCTTAGTATTTATTGCCTCTTTTACATAAAGGGCTATCCCCCTCTTCTTTTGTTGTGGTAGGGGAGTATATAGCTTCCCAATTTTGGGATATTCCAATAATTTATTGTGTTGTTTTTTAATGTGAACTTCTTGCAAGGAGATTATATCTAACTTTGATTTTTCTAGTTTACTACAAATTCTTTTCCTTTTTGTTGCAGAATTCAAACTATTTATGTCGATTGACATTAGTTTTATTTCTTCTTCCATAGTTTTACTTATAGATGGGTTTTGTTATTCTAGTCGCTCTTGTCTCTCTCGGTTCTTTTGGCTTTGCTCCTTCCCTTATTGCTATTTCCTCCCGATCTCTTTCATCTTCTTTTTGTTGTATATTTCCCTCTCCTGTAATTTCCTCTTGTCGCCTCCCCTCTTTTTTTTCTCTTGTTCTCATTTCCTCTTGTGGTCCAAAGTAGTGCTCATAAAATAGTTCTGCTTTTTCTAAAGAGTCCAATCTATGTCTTTGCTCCATCCAGGTCACTAATATTCCCTCTGGTATCAGCCATCTAAAATTCACTCCATTTTTAATTAGTTTTGTCAAGAAATAATATTCCTTCCTTGTCTCTCTGACTCTTCTCGGAATCTGTTCTAGGACTACCACCTTTTTCCCTTTATATTTTAGAGGGTCATCTCTCACTCTTTGTAGAATCTCTACACCCACAACTTCTGAAGGCAAGCTGTTCCATTGATCAATTGTTCTAACTATGAGGAAATTTCTTATTTCCAGGATGGTTCTCTCCTTTATTAGTTTCTATCCATTGTTTCTTGTCCTGCCTTCAGGTGCACTTTGGAGAATAAGGTTGAAAACACCCACACCCACACACTTCTTTGTAGAAGCCTCTCAAATATTAGAATACTACTATCATGTAACCCCAGGGCAGGGGTCTGCAACCTTAAACACTCAAAGAGCCATTTGGACATGTTTCCCACAGAAAACACTGGGAGCCAAACAAAGCCTGGGTGGGCGTGGCCAACTCAATATCACTGCCTCCCTCCCAGGTCTCTCTCTCTCTCTCTCTGTCTCTGTCTCTCTGTCTCATCTCTCTCAACTCTCTCTCAACTCTCTCTCTCTCTCTCATCTCTCTCTTCCTCTTTCTCTCATCTCCCTCATCTCTTTCTCCCTCTCTCTCATCTCTCTCTCTTTCTTTCTCTTTCTCTCTCATTTTTTCTTTCTCTCTCTTTCTCCCCCTCATATATCTCATATCTCTCTCTCATTTCTCTCTCTCATCTCTCTCTATGTCTTTCTCCCCCCCCTCTCTCTCTCATCTCTCTTTCTCCCTCTCTCATCTCTTTGGCTCATCTCTCTCTCTCATTTCTCTCTCTCTCTCTCTCATGTGTGTGCGTGTTCCCCCTTGAACCATTTCCAAAAACAGGATTGGTTGCTTTTTTTGTTGTTGTTTTTTTGTTTTGCTGATGTTGTTCTTTCTTCTTCTTTGGGTGCTTTTTATCATATGATTTAGATCAAGGGTCATTTCAGGTTCCTAGATAAATGAAGCTCTTTTGTCCCCCTGCTGTAGCTTCCTGTCAGCTGAACCCACCACTGGCTCGCCCCGACCCTCATCCTCCCCTCCGAGTCACTCCTCGCTGAAGAAATAAAGGGCAATGGCAGTGGATGGAGACTTGCTCCATATTCCAGAGTGGGAGCAAACCACTCCTCTGCCCCAGGCCAGCCAGTGTTGCAGAGCAAGTCACACATCTCCCTGAGTGACCGAGGTGAGTGCAACAAGGGCCAGAAGAAGAGGCAAGTAGAGCGGTGCTTCACTCTCTCTCTCTGGAATATGGAGCAAGTCTCCATCCTCTGCCATCGCCCTTATCCTCTTAGGCATGGAGTGACTGGGAGAGGAGGGTCAGGGTCAGGGCCAGCCTGTGGTGCATTCAGCCAACAAGGAGCTGCAGCAGAGGGCCGCATGCAGTTCTGGAGCCACATGCTGCCGACACCCGCCTAGGCCTTCTTTTCATTAGACTAGACGTACCCAATTCCTGCAATTGTTATTCATGTTTTAGCCTCCAGTCTCCTAGTCATCTTTGTTGCTTTTCTCCTCACTTTTTCTAGAATCTCAACATCTTTTTTCTATTATGGCAACCAAACTGGATGCAATATTCCAACTGTGGTTTTACCAAGGTATTATAAAGTGGTACTAATATTTCACATAAGTGTGATTCTATCCCACTGTTAATGCAGCCTAGGACTGTGTTAGCTTTTTTGGTGGTTGCAGCATAGTGCTAACTCATATTTAAGTGGTCTGCTAGGACTCTTAGATCCCTCTCAGAGTTATTGCTATTGAGCCAGGTACCATCTATTCTATATCTGTGCATTTGGTTTTTCTTGCCTAATGATAAAACCTTACTTTTCTCACCATTAAATTTCATTTTGTTAGCTAGGGAGCTAAAGCAAAACTAAAACTGGCAATTTAGCTCAATGGTATTCAAAGTGACAAGATATGGATTTTATACATACTATAGGTTTCTAAATAGATCCTTTCTATATATGATTTTGTCCTGGTCAGAATATCTCCCACCTTAGTGCTCCACATAATTATACCTTTCCCTCAGTTTCATCCATTGTTTAGAGAGATTGTGTGCATTAATTTCTAACTGAAAGCCCTTCATGTCTAGGATTTTATATTGTTATTTTGGGGAGCAATATTGTAAGAGCTTTGGAAATAACACTATTTTGAGTGTTACAACCATGAGAAAGAAAAGAAAGAGCATGGAACATGGTTTGATGTCAAGTACTAGGAACAACACTGGTGAGTCTAAATCAGTGGTCCCCAAATTTTGCAGCTTGGTGGCCCAGCTGGAAGAAGAGGAGAACAGGGCCACGTGAGCGGTAGGCTGGCACACGGACATACAGCTCCACTCATGCAAGAGAGAAGAGAAGCCATTGGCTTCTCCTTCTCTTCATGCGCCTTCAAGCTTCTCCATGCCAAAAAGTTTTTGCAAATGGATGAAGGCCTGAAACAGAGCAAGATTACTCCCCCAAAGCCTTTTGTCTATTTGCAAAAGCTTTTGGCATGGAGAAGAGAAGCCTTTGGGGGTGTGGTCTTGTGCTCCTTCAGATTCACTGAGTCTGCCCAACAGTCCAAAAGCAGACCAAGGGTCGTTCTTTCCTAGGGAACAAACTGTGGCCAATCTGACAATAGGTAACCTCTGCTGTAGAAGTCAACCAGGAGACCAATGTCTACCAAGGGGATTGAGCAAAAAATGTCATCACAAAAATGGCTTGGAAGAATCCGGAGTTGATGGAGGCCTCCCTGCCAAACTGCATCACCCTAAAGAAGAGCTTGAATGGCTGGGGAACGTGAGCATTGGCGAGGAAGCCCTGAAACCCCAGTGGTTACTCATGAAAGATGAAGAAGTAGAGATGAGATGAAGGGGATGAAAGATGAAGAAGTGGATGAGAAAGCCCTTGGCATAACATACACCTGGGGGAGCCATGGATCCTGGAGATTGGAGAGACACAGTGGTTGGGGTGAAGAAGAGCTTAAGTGGGAGTCAGATAAGGAGGAAGACCTGGTAGAGCAAGCCAGAAGGGTACTGAAGGATGCCTTTGGGAACTGATGAGCCAAAGAACTCCTTGACCAGTTTGCTGACCCTCAACCCATGCCGGGGCCAGCAAGAGATGGTACTGCAGTGCAGGTGGCTATGGCTGGGGTGGTAGTGGTAGTGGTAGTGGGGTGGTAATCTCACCTTTTTGAATGGGTTGATGGATGCCATGTTCTAGCTACCAAACCTCTATAGTCTTTCCACCAGAAATATCCTAATAAACCTGGAATGCCAAAAGCTGGTTAAATTTCTTCTTGAACTTTTCTTTTTTATCTTTTTTAGGGGTAATGCCTTTGAAAAGGGGGACTGAATGTCAGATGCCCATCTTCGCTTACTTTGAAGCTCACTAGTAACTGCCATAACCAGGGGCAAGGGGGCATTTGGGAGGGGAAGAGTGCTGGAAGTGTGAAAAAATGCTGTAGGAAATTGGAGACACTGCCAGGAACCAGAGATGCCAAACCGAGCCATCTTCCTGCCTTCAGTGACACGGGCTGTGGGGAAAAAATTTACAGCAGCACCTAAGGCACCAGGGTCCCAAAACTTCAGAACAGGACCTGATTGAACTATTTTCCTATTGGGGAGGGTTTGGGACATTGGGGGTTGCTTTCAATATATGATTTTCACATGGTTTTTCTTCACAGTTTGCTTCATTCATGCTGCACTTGGCATCTCTTGTAAAAGTATTTTTTGTCTAATACCTATGGAATTAAGAGTCAAGGGAACAAGCTGTGGCCAGTCTGATAAGAACTTTCCTTGAGACAGATGATGAGTTTAATACAGCTTGCCTTCTCAGCATCAGCAATTATCAAGTTACTATTTTTTCCTTGAAACAAACTTATGGCTTGTATTTTCTACCCTGAAAAGCCTTTTTTTTAGAGCATTTTCCACAAATCACACCTCACTTTAAGCATTAACCTTTCTTTCAAAACTCCAAGATGGCGGCAACAGAGGAACCATAGTTACATGACAGGGAGTTAGAAGAAGAGAAAAGTTGCTATTATACTAAGATAAACAATTGGAGGAGAGGTGGAGAGGAAAGATAAATCATAGAGATTCAAGATTTACTTCAGCAGTGCAAAAGAATTAACAAAGAAACTTGGGCACCTCAGAGGGGGAAACAAATTCCCCACTATAGTGCTTCCAAAGAATCAAAGATGTGTCAATAGATGAAGATGAAATCATGGCCTCATTTGATATTACAGCTCTTTTCACATCCATAAACTCAAAATTTGCTTAAGAATCTATGACAGCACTGCTCCAGAGCACACCTGACCTAATCAAATACACCAACATTGAAACATATAACAAGATAAAACAGGATAAATGGAGTAAGCCAAAGTTAAAGAGAATGTCAGGCAGACAGAGAATGTCAGACAGACGGAGAAACCAGACTGAGCTGAATAGAGAAAGTGAAGGTATTCAACCCAGAGATGGTAAGCAGGATGTAATAGAAAGTA
>JANHFL010004215.1:51339-62897 GCA_032468155.1 Oxyrhabdium leporinum
CTTATAAGCTGTAAACCGCCCCGAGTCTTCGGAATGGGGCGGTATATAAATGTGAAAATAAATAAATAAAAAATAAAATATTAAGGACTTGTGAGACTTTGCCACCCATGAGTTACCAGGTGGCTCTTTTATAAATGAAAGCCATTCCATGGGGTGAATCCATGGGAAAGCAATTCCCTTGGCAAATTAATTCAAATCTGGTTTCTGTTCCACTGCAAATCACTGTATATACAGATAGTCCTTAACTTACGACTTGAGCCAAAAAATTATGTTGTTAAGTGAGAAATTTGTTGAATGAATTTTCTCCCATTTTACGGCTTTTCTAGCCACTTTTGTTAAGTGAATCACTGCAGTTGTTAAATTAATAATATGGTTGTTAAGTGAATCTGGTCTTCCCCATTGACTTTGCTTGTCAGAAAATTGCAAAAGGGCATCACATGACTCCCGGACACTGCAACCATCATAAATATGAGTAAGTTGTCAAGCATCTGAATGTAAATCGCGTGACCATGGGGACGCTACAACAGTTGTAAGTGAGAAAAAAAGTCATAAGTCATTTTGTCAGTGAGGTTGTAATCTTGAACGGGCACTAAATGAACTGTTGTAAGTCAAGGACTACCTTTAATGTGGTTGGGGTCCTAAGCAGTTCCTTGTGTCCCGAAAAGGCACTTCCTAGAATTCCTCCTAGATGGGAGTACGTAGGAGATGGAAGTAAAGAAGGAAACCATCTGAACTGAGACTGAAACAACTCTCAGTTGTTGTCTACCCTGGATGACTGAGAATCTCTACAGACTGCCTACTCATCAGGTTCAAGAACTGCCCTGTGTCTGTCAACCCTTTCGGCTTAACAATGCACCAGGCTTCATCGGCAGACTGCAAAAGGTCAGCAGCTTGATTATTTTGTGTTTCTGCCTTTCCACACCCAATTCTTAATCCAAGAAGGACCACATAAAAGTTTTCAAAATCTTTCCTAAGACTTCAAGTATATTTTCTTGTATTCTAGCCTATATTTTTTTCCCACTTTCAGGTTATTTTCTTTCTGATGTTCACATTTATTATGCCTTTATTCTTTACACTGCTACCAACACCTACAACTCTTTAAAGGGGCCTGTAACATATAAAATTATTCTAGAAGAGAAAATATTTTTTTTTAAAAAACAACGACGATAGTCCTAATTAAATAGAAAAATGACAATATAAGACAGAGGGGGGGGCAAAGGGTAGCATTGTTAAAATTCTATCATCTAAACATTCCTACCAGTAGTCGTAGCTTTCATCCCAGTTGTCAAAATGAACCAGGAAACGGTTGTCCACAATATCAGTTACTGTAGCAACACATATGAAAGCAGGATTCTTTTTGTCTATTGCTTCAAGCTTCATCCCTACTCGAAATCCTGATGGGATCACAGTCTAATCAAAGAGAGGTTCAAAAATAATGTTGAGTATAAGGTTTGCTACTGAACCACATAAAGCAAGACAAAAAACAAACGTAAGACAGAAAGCTGCAGATCAAACACAGTGCTGCAGATTAATTTTTTAAAAAGCATCTACATGAGGGGTCCCCAATCCCTGGACCGTGGCCCACTAATGAATTGGGCTGCAGAAGTGCATGCATCCCCACTTGTGCAAGTAGGTGAGCGTGTGAGCGCTCCATTTGCACGTGCTTGTCAGCCGCTCGTGTGTAACAATCCCCTCTTCCCCCCCCACTCTGCCAGTCCACAAAGCTGGAAAGGTTGGGGAACTCTGCTCTACATCCTCAAATTCTTCTGACTTTGCATAAACTTGATTTTTTTTTAAAAAAAGTTCTAAATTATCTATTTTATTTTATTGATTGCCTGTCTTACTACATGGTATACTGTTAAAACTTTCACAAACTTTTCAAAATAAATTTGTCTTTGCTAGTTTATTATGAAATTGAAACATAGAATCATTTCATTCCCACAAAGGAGCTAAATCCAGACTCCTGTGAATTCTGCTAATCTTTATCTAGTGCCAAATTGGCTTGACTGTTAGTAGATTAGATTCTTGTGTACAGGTAGAATGAAATAAAATTTTAGTGCTTTGAACTCTATTCCCGTTCCTGGCTTCTTGCGCCTAACAGTGAATATGTAATCACTCAGACAAATCAGGACTTATGTGAAGTCAGTGAGGTGTGTGACCATGTATTAAAGATGTCTGCATTATATCTTATATTACATTGTCTTGGAAATAAGATACTCTTATTTCCTAAATCAAATAGTTGGATTATTTTAAAAAAATTGAATTCAGACTTCTTTTATTTCTGTCTTATCCATTCTGTAATCCCCTACATCATCTCCTTTTATATGTAATTTACTTGGATATTGAAAGAGGGGACAGTGCGTGTCAACCAGTCAAAAAAGGATGTCGGAAAAATCTTTGATAAAGTTTCCTTCATATAAATCTTACAAGGTCACATTAATTCTTACTCAGACTTGATATAAGTTCAATTATTATTTTAATAATTATTAAATTTATCCACCTAGCCGCTTTCATACCTAAAGCAGGACTAGAACTCATAGTCTCTGTTTTCCAGCTTGCGACCTTAGACTGGCAAATTCTGGACTTTTCTTTTTTTTCCCCTCTCTTTTCTTTACTTTGTAATAGTTTTTCTTAAATTTCACATTCTTTTTAAAACTTTCATAAAATTTATGTATATAATACAAAAGGCATGCAAAGCAGAATTTAATGGCTGCCTTCCTCATATAGAAAATACTATTTTAATGCTTTTTAAAATGCTTTTAATGAAAATTTAAAGCTTTTAACACTTAATAACAAATAACTAAATTAATATCAAGTGGCACAGAAAAAAAGATGTAGAAAATAAAAAAAAACCTCCTGAAGATAAGTAAATATATAGGCAGTGTGCTTGTACAAATTTATTATATAAATTTACTATAAGTTGATTTATTACATTGATAAAATCCATTACATTTTTCAACTAGATTGAGCATATCAATATATTACACAAATACTAATGTGAACACAGAGATAAATATAAGGAAAAAAACTTACTGTGTTTTGGTTTTCAAACAAGGATTTTGGAGCAGCTTGAGCTTTACATTTCTTCAGATATGCAGTCCAATTAAATTCATCTTCTTTATATCCTGGAAACCATAAAGAAGAATAAAACAAGTATTTTTTTTTAGTTTGAGGTGCACTTACTTTAATTGCAGCTGCTTCTGTCAGTGTTACCATTCAGTATCTGCCAAACTGTCCATTTCAAGAACAAACGAAAAACATTTAGCTTTTTAAAAGCCCCTTGAGAATATAATTACAGGCACCATATAATTTGAAAACAAGACCAATATCTTTTCTCCTGAAAACTCCAAAAGCACTAGCTTGTCTTCAGAAGTCACATGTATCTCATTTCTAACAGAGGTAAGTTACAAATGCAGTATTTGCAGATAATACACAATGAAAGTCTGTCTAGTTCTTGTAACTAACAAGTCTAATATCATTTTATCATTTTGTGAAGTGAAAATATCAAAAGTCTGCAATCCTGGTATAAACGTATAATATGAACTATATTTGATGATTTCATTGTAACTATGTTTACAAAGGCAAAAAAAATATGTGAAAAATAGCGTGTCAAAAAACCTTAATTAGTGCAAAGTTGAACATTGTAACAAAGCATGGCTTAAGCATTACATGTAAAGAAACCTATGATATCCAAACCATTTTTAAAGATCAAAAATTGTTGCATGCTGTTACCAAACACCTCTCTATTTTTCTGGTTTTGATTTTGTGGTCTGTCCTAGAAAAACTATTTTGTATTGAAATAAAGAAGGATCTTTTACAGGAACGGAAGTGTGGACCAAATGTGTTCTAAGTTGAAGTTGCCCTTTTACTAAAGATGACATTATATGCTTAGTTTCCTCAATTAAATCCAAGCTTTTTTTGGATATTACTGTGTGATATACAAAGTGATATACAAAGAACCAATTGCTTTCCTTGACTGTGGTTTTTTAAATTAATTCTATGAGTGTTATTCCTATGCTGCAGTCTTCTCTAGAATCTTCTACAGCTATAAAATGTTGATGGAAATCTGCACAGCGACATCTGCATTCCCATCCAATACCGGGTTTAGGAATATCCATGAATTTAAGCACCTGCAGAAAGGACGGTTCAAGGATGCTGTGAATGCAGAGGTGACTATTTTTAGGGATGGCAGTTACAGGTAAGCAACTGTAGATGAACAGCAAACCTTACTTGGAACTGGGACCAATGTCTCACTTGCCAACCAGGATGAATAATGCAATGACTCCATAAACATTAACAAGCAAGAGGGTTGCCAGTTAATAACTGGTGCCCTTAAAATTGCTAAGAGGAAATAGAAAGCTTTCTTTTTCCCAAAGAATAAAAAAATAACTACAATGTTGTGTGAGCAGTTACTATGAGTACACACCAAAAGCCAAGATGTGACAGACAATAATTCAATTCCAACTTCAGTATAGGAGAGAGAATAGTTCCCTGAGGCAAAAGCCAGATGCCACTTTAGGGAGCAAGATGAGGTCACAATGCAGGCCTACCTTCTTGAGATAAAGCATAAAATCTATATAGATGAAGAGAAGAGTGGAAAATCCCAGTGTGTGTGTGTGTGTTGCATATACAGATACATACAAATATTTGTCTGTTAAAATGAAAGCAATACCAAGCAGGAACAGGGGATTATATCAAATTAGTAATACACCTCAGAAAATGTATCTTGCAGTGAGTGGCACAAGAAAATAGAATTGCTATCAATGCTAGAATTGGGTGCTAAAAATTGAAGAGAGTCATACAAGGATAAAGCATTCATGTATGAGTCTTGTATGAACACAGCTTAGAAGATCCGTCACAAAATGAATCAGAAAAGGAAAAAAATGTTAGGCAATTCTCAAATTGCAAAGCACAGCAGTATTCCTTTGGTTGTTAATGTTAACACACCATAATAATACTCTTGGATTCCACCTGTAAGATCTGGTTCCAAAGAGTTGGATTCAAAAGCTTAGAAGATGTTCAAGAATAGTGAAGACATCTAGGCAACTAATATAGAGGTGACTCTTGGCAATTCTGTGGCCAAAATATTACAATGACAGTTCACTGACCAATCTGTGGTGGCTATTTGGGAGGGAAATGAAGGTGAATCCCTGAATAAGATTAAACATCACATCTTTGAGATCTATGGAAGCAAAACACTTCTGCTAATGGAATAATGCCAAGATATTCTGTAGAACCACTATCTGGAATTTCTGAACTGGGCGCAATTTTTCACTTTTGAAGTAAATAACCATTTTGAAGATCCAAAATAGACCATATTCCTTCATATTTCTCAACATGGAGTAATAGTGAAAATAAAAGTCTTTTTCTCTTTCCTTTGAAGGACATTGATTCAACTTAAAGTACCTTTCTGCTAGTTGCCCTGCTGATTGGGAAGCATATAAATAGGTGTAAGGAAAATAATCATTAACCTGGTGATATGACCAGATTTTATTTTGATCAGTGTTCACGTATTTATGGTGGAATGTGGATGGATTCAGAGAAAAGAGATAAATGTGTTAAAAGGTCCTTTGAATCTCATCAACTGTCCTCTGATCAGAAAAATTCCCACACCATGTAACACATAATCTACCTTCTGAGGTTGGTCAGAGACTCTCGGGTTGGAAGATTACATAGGAGTAGACAACAGTATTGTAAGAAAAAGTATACACTGATCTAATTAGCTAGGGGTAATTAACTATCGGCCCAAGAACAGCAAAAGACATTGATAAAGATGATTTCAACCCATTTATCTTTCTGAACAGGAATTATTTTGTGTCCTGGTATCCTTTAGCTTTTCAGTCTTCTTAACCTGTGCTCTAGAGGCATCTATGGATTGCCTAAACATAGGTGGACAAAGACTCTTTTGGTAACTTTTGAATGCTCTGAGAAGTTAATGCTAGAACTTTGTCTGTAACCATGTGCAGCAGGGATGACTTTCTCCAAAATTTCTTCAGCTACAAAGAGTTCCAGAAAAGGGTTCAGGGTGGGCACAAACCAGAATCTGATGCACATTGACAATGATGAAAATACAATGCTTTCAACTATATATTTTTTCTTCCTTCTAAAGAAGAGAAGAAAAATATTTAGGTTTATACCTTTTTGAAACCACTGATATCCTAATCAAGAACCCTAATGTTAAACTGATGTAGTTAGTTAGCTTTCTTTTGAGAGTACTGTGTAATTCATTTGTTACTGAAGCTGTTCAATCATTAAAGCATTGGTCAAAGGATAATTTCTGCCTTTGAACATAAAAAATATACAGTAGACATTTTCAGATCCTGGAATTTAAATGTTTCAGAATTCATTTATATTTTATAATGTAAGAAAACATGAAAAGAAAGTATGTACCACTTTTTTTTTTACTATAGTCAGTATAAAATTTTACTTGTAGAGTCTCTCACTATAAAAGTGTGCCTATGCTGCCTTAATACATTTTTTTAAAGGTCATAAATTGTTTATGGATAACATAGTACCTTTTGGTGGATGAAGTTTATGCCCAGTTTTCTCACACCACCCAACAGAGTGAATATCTGAAGAATCAGCATTCAGCCAAAAATCGTAACAATCTGGGTATTCATCAAAATGGAATCTAATTCTGTAGCCACAAATCTAAAACCAGAGTATATAAAAATATACATATGAGTAGAAGCGTATCTCCTCATGGGCCTTAAGAGTCAATTACTGAATAGGAGAAAATTCTCAAACAAACTTTAGATTGCATAATCATTCAATGCAGTAGTGCAAACCTATCACATCTTTATCAAGATTCATTCAACACATACATCATACATACATACATACATGTATGTATGTATGCATGTATGTATAACTTATAAGTAAAAATCCGGTATTTCTTTTCAGTTATAATCCAAGGGAACATTCTAAGTATTTCTTGTAAGATTAGAACCTAGGTTGAGTCATACAACATTTAATAAAAAATGCACTGGTTATGAACTTAGATAAATTTAGAAATTTAGAATAATTAAAAGGCTTTACAGAAGTGCCAGAAAGTACGACTTCGCAACAAAGCTCTTCTCATATTCTTACTTAGAGTTTATAATTCTATGTTACCTAGCTCTAAATGATGGGGTGCAGTTATTTTCTTATTGTCTGCTATAATTTGTTTTCAATACAGATAAATGTATAGATAATATTGCTAAAATGAAGTTTCTTGTTTTATCATTCTGGCACTCACCTCTGCTACTGTAAGCACACAATACATAGACTGATGCTCAGGATCCACTCCTTCTAGTTTCATTCCAACTTTGAATCCATTTTTGTTGTATGGGAAGGACTGGTACTAGAAGTAAAATGTCAAGTTTTATTTAACATAAGCATTTCTAAAATACACCAAGATAGATATCTTTTTTTTTTCGTTAAGAAGAAAATCCAGATTTTTCACACTGATGCCAGCTAATGAAGCTTTTATCTCCACCTCCATTTTTTCAAGAAAAACTATATGGATATAAACTAGATCAAAATCTTTAGGATAAAGTACATTATGCATTTCTTAAGTAATAAATATGTTAATATAGTTCCGGATTAATGGTTCTGCCTCTCTCATCTTTACATTCCTGCTGTGCGAGTTGTATTTTGAACTTAGGTTAAGTAATTATGTCATCATATGCTTCATTATACAATACAATATTGCATATATGTCTGCATGACCTTTAAGAATGGGGTTTTCTTTACTGTGTCAGTTATGCCTTTTAGTTTCTAATTGATTTTAGAGTTTGTGCCTTAAGCAGACATAGTAAATACAGGGATGAGTACAGTTGTGCTTCCTTATCTCTCTCTGCAGCAAAGCGGAGGAATTGCTTGTTGGAATAACAATTAAAAGACTTTGTATAAGTCATATCTATAAATAAGCTGCCTTTCAAAAAATGCATCTCAATGTTTTCATACAATGAAGGATACTCATGTCTTCCTTTCTGTTATCGTTTTCTTTAACCATTGTAAAATAATTCTATTGGCACCTCCTATTAACACATATACATTGTTAAATTGTCTGTGATCAACATTCTCTTTAAGATTTATGTAATCTAGTAGTTCTTATTTTTGGTTCATCTGGGTATAAAGAAAACTAATGACCGACAATAACCTGCTAGCTTTGAAAAATAAATGACTCTTTGGATCTTCTCCAGTGGTTGGTATTTATTGCCGAAGTTTTTCTACCACAGTGCTAAAACTACCATAATTTTAATACCAAGATTTTGACAAATTTCTTATATGAAGCATTTTGTGAAAAGTATCTGCTTCTTCCACAATGATTTTTCTAGTTATGCTTCTTTAACAACTGTTATTAACCACATTAACTGTGGTTAATTAGGATTACTTCTATAAAATTACTGATGTAAAGTTACATCAAGTGAAGTTTCTCACCAGAGGTTGCTAGTAATCAAGGCTATAACCACTGATCCTGTCAAAATACACAGCAACCACAAGCATTCAACTTAAGCTATGTACAGAATTGTGTGTACAGAATTGTCTTGTAATTCTTACTAAATTTGCTCCATAATAACTTACTATTTTCACAGAACCAAAATTGTATGTATAATAACAGCATCTATATATACATTAGAAGAATACCAGGAATGGATATCGTATGAAAAAAACAAGCAGAAAAATATTGCATATAAAGAGTATTGTTTTTGTATGCCAAAATGATATAATCTAGAATTCTTTAACTGACTGTAAAAGTATGAGATTTATATTTGTTTCTTTGACACGATCTTTATTTTAATCTATATAAAAATATTATATATATAATGTTACTTTTAAAAAGCCATTAACTATTATCTAACTATTGCAAGTATTGAAAAGTTTATTTTCTATTCATGATTGCTCACACTATGTGCTCCAATTTTTTAAATATATAATTAGATATATAAGCCACTCCTCCAACTCATTACTGACTATAAGCTGCATGCATTAAAAAAACCACAATTGCTAAAATAAAGCCAAAGGGAATAAACATAATGGGTGAACAAAAAAACTTATAACCAAAAGGGACTTCCAAATGGACATAGCTAACCTATCACAGAATTTGGGGTAGGGAAAGCAGGTTAAAAACTTATCTTCACCAGTCTGTAAAAAAAAAAAACAAGCACAAATGCATACACCTAGCTCTCCAACTTCAGGTTGCCAGCAGTAATAACACCAATGAATTCTTATTGCAATGTTTTGGAACTGGGTACTTAGTCGCATACAGAAATAATCTTAAATACATCAATCAGTACAAAAATATAAGGAAGTATGAAATAGCAATTCAAACATTATGCATAATAGAATTTAAATGGAGGCAACAACATGCTTAGCTAAATCAACATCAACATTTAAAGCCTGCTGGAAAAAAATAGGTTTTCAGCAGTTGTTAAAAATATTTAGAAGAATTAAATACAATACAAGTAGAACTCCAGAACTATGTTGTCACTATGAAAACCTGCCCACTTATATGCAGGTTACCTATAACAGAACAATACCCGAGAGGATCTCCTCTACATCGGTTATTACATATAAACATAGTAACATCTGTGAACTGCCTTTCGTAAGTAAGGGTACTAACACAACCTTATCAGCCATGTCAAAATTTTAAATTCACCTTTATTTAAGATAATTATCTAGCAAAGTATATATTCCTCAAACTAATTAATTGGGATTTTACAGGAGAGCTTACCTCTTTAAAAATTTTTGGAGGTGTTGCTATAGCCTTCTCTTCTTCCAAATATGAAGACCAACTCCATGCTTTCTTTCCCTTTGACATTAAAGCTGAAATTAGAAATCAAAGCAATTAAAAATTTGAAAATAAAATCCATTCTCAGACAGACTGTTATCTGCATTCAATATCTTCCCTGTCCCATTCATAAATAATAAATATCTTGGTGAAAAATGTTGTATTACTATTGGGTAAATATGGTAATATCATCCTATATAATTCAAATCTAGTAACACAATGTTACTATACAGGTAGTCCTTGACTTACAGCATTTCATTTAGTGACCAAAGTTACAACAGCACTGAAAAGAAGTGACTTACGCGGTTTTCACTCACCTTTGTAGCATCCCCTCAGCATCAAAATTCAGACGTTTGGCAACTGAATCACAGTAATGACCTTCGTTGTGTCCCAAGGTCACAAGGTGATCAAGTTTTGCAACCTTTTGACAAACAAAACCAATGGGGGGGATGCCATATTCACTTAACAGCCTTGTTACTAACTTATCAACTGTGATGATTCACTTAACAACTGTGGTAAGAAAAGTCTTTAAATGGGGGGGAAACTCACTTAACAAGTGTCAAAAAACCCAGAAATGCTGGGCTCAATTGTGGTTGTAAGTCCAGGACTTCCTGTATTTGTGTGAACAGCACTGCAACAGCTTGCTGTTAATTAAGACAGCAGGGATAGTAGGTGATGACCCTCAAAGTGACAATTATAGATCAGTTTACAAGTAACTAATATTGCCTAGTCTCATTATTTTTCTTAAAGAAGCATATTCACTCTATTTAGGAAGCTAACTCCACAGTAATAGCATTTTACTACTTAGTTAATATTCTGGATTTGTCACTTTTAAAAATATGCAATACTTAATTTTCTACAGGTTTCCAAAAATTCACCTATGAGGAATAGAAATCCCCGTCTATATTCAGGAAAGAGAATAATCTTAATTTCATTTATACTTTTAGTTTAAACTCTCCTATGGAATGGGAAGCATGAAAGACATTTGAAGCTTTTAATAAACTAATAAAATGTAAACGCTCGAAAGATGATGCTCCTCAATTTTTTCTTTTACAAAATACTGAATGTTTTGCTATGTACAGCACAGTTATTATAACAAAGTGATATCATTGACTAAATATAATAGTATATTCTTTTAATTAATTAATTAAATATTTGTATAGCCATCTATTCCACTTAGTGACTCTGGGCAGCATAATAATCAAGAATGTATAAAAGTTGATTGAAAACAATCAATTTAAATTAAAATAAAACAAAACAAATTAAAAAAAGCAATGGCATAAAAACAGAGTGCATCCATTAACTGTCATATAACCATCTAACAGACTCTACTGTATCATAGCATCACTAAGCTAGTTGATAAAGCTATGTTTGAAGGCAGGGGTGGACAACTAAGGCAACTTTTACGACTTCTGGACTTCAACTCCCAGAATTCCTAAGCCATCAGGGGACTTGAAGTCCAGGGGTCATAAAATTACCATAGTTGCCCTCCCCTGTTTTAAGAGCTTTCTGAAAAATTAACAGAATTTTTTTTGGGGGGGAGACGATGTCCCAGAGGGTGGGGGCTACGTCAATTTTATCAACCAAACATGTTCACCCGTGGCATTATGAAAAATCAATGACCAGAAGATATTTGCAAACAGTATAAATATGTAAAATTCACAGATTCATATAATGTGGTTATTCGCTTCTGATTGTATCAATTCATTTACCTCAGGACATATTTTAAGTTTTTTGAGGACCTGATGGAAAACTTTATTCTGCTAAAGTTTATTTATTTATT
>JANHFL010004215.1:62997-81432 GCA_032468155.1 Oxyrhabdium leporinum
GTCAATGATCCACGCAATAAAATGCAGGGCGATGGTTTTCCTGATACAAGGAGGGGTGACAAGAAACCCTACATCTCCAGTGTATGGCAAATACATGGACTTATAATAGCTCAAATGTCAATGTACAGTCCACCCAGCCATTCAAGGACAGGGTGGTCCATGCTGACAAAATCAGACACTGGGCCGGTGCAAGCTCCCGATGGACACCCGGACACAACGTGATAGACACTCTGCCGAGGAGCACCACAGTCACACTGAGGGGCAGAGACAAGACCCTACTCAAAAATACTTTCTGCTAAAGTATTATAAATCAACTTACTTTGTTTTAAAATTGCCACTTCTCGTTTCCTTTTCCGTGTGGCTCTTTGAGATACTCTCAGAATTCTTCCTTCAGCGTTCTCTTCCTAAATTGCAAAATTAAATATTGCGACTGGCATAATTATAATTTATAATTATAAAACAAAGAAGTTCCTGTTCTGACAGTATTTTGAATATTTAAATATGAATTCAGTTCATGTAAAAATCAATGGAGAATGAAGTTCCAGCCTGCAAAGTGGTATTTGATTAAATTAGAAGATAGTATTATGAACAACTTAAGTACACCAGATGTATGAATAAAATTCAATTTTGATTTGCAATATTAACAGTGAACTACAATACAGGACTTTCCTAATTATTCTCTCAATACAAGAGAGAAAGAATAGCAATATGCTCTCTGTAAGACTCTTTAAGAAAACGACTACACTGTATAACAGATATATAGTTTATTATTCCCTCATTCTATCTACATGAAAATAAATGCAACAGTCAGAAGAGTAGCATATATTTCTTTAACACCAGCTCAGCTCCAACTCCAACATCCAACTGGGCAAGAATTCACATTTGTCAATGGCAAAATTAAATGACTGTTTGTCTATCAATCAAATGATTGGAATGCAATGAATATGTTGAATTTTATGAATTTCAATATTCTTATATAAGATTTTTAATAAAAAATCAAGTTCATAAAATTTGAGGAAGGGGAGTGATTTGATACTACTGAAATATCACGTCGTCCAGAAATCTCATGAGATTGGGACAAATCAGTTAAATTTAGATTAAAACATACCATTCCATTTATGATTTGTTCAATCGACCATTGATTGGCAACAAGCTTAAAGTGCACAGGTTTCACAAGCAGGGACTACAGAACAGTACTAAAACTACAGGAAATGATCTAATCTAGAACAATCAACTGAAAAATACTAACTGTTTCTTTATCTTTTTCTTCAATAACCTCTCCTTTTGATGGCAGTTTGCTTTTTCTCTTTTGAACGCCCTTAGAATAGTCTTCGTCACTGCATTCTGATATGTCTTTTTCCTCCTTTGATTCCCTAGAATGAGAATTAAATTGCATTAATTACCACAAGGAAAAAGTTATGATTCACGAAACAAGACTTTGCATCTTTCAAACCTTTCCTTTCCTATTTCTCCTGACAAAAATATGGCTTCTCTGAGATGTGTAAAGTCAATTCTGTTTCAAGCTCTTGGGAATTCTTTTGGTTATAAACTTATTTAAATAATTGTAGAAAACATTTGCCTTGTTTTGTATAACTGAATAGGGATCAATAATGCAGTATCAAAAGCTCTACTCTTATATATATTATCTCCAAATGGCATTATAGAAGTCACATAAAAAATTCTTAATAAATACATGTCTGAATGCCTGTGAGATCATCTGTGTTCTATCCCTGGAATTTCTTTAGGGTGAATGGTTTCACCTGCAACCACTATATAGGACTGCAGGATGGCACCTAGTGCCTCTAATATCCCCCTACTTTTTCTCCTTTGCTTCACAAAAAAACAAAAACAAAAAAAACACAACCCAGCAGTAATTAGCAACAATATACAACATGGATTCCATTTTTTTAAAAAAATCAACTGACAGCTCAGCAAGTATTTTTATCCAGTGTTCCCTTAGGCGACAACAGAATTTGTACTTGCCATGCTATTGTGGTGTATGTATTATATTAACTCTTACTTGTTTTTAAACAGATGGGCACATTTTTGGCTGCAAGTTCTTTCTCCAGCTACAAACTCCACTGATGTTCCAGACTGAAAACAATTTTCACAAAAATGAAGCCCATCCGCCTTGGCAGTTTCCTTCAGTTTTGGTGGTACTTCTGTTTTTTCTGAAAATGCTACACAGAAGACAGCAAGCAGTGAATTGTCAGGATGACATACAGGTGGGAGGGGAAAAGATGTTAATGAATTACGTCAAACAAAATGAGCAAGACTTTCAGCTGGGAAACACACCTAGCATTTGTCTACCATTCCTTAAAGCAGCTATATCTTTTCCCAGGATTGTGTGGCTGCTTTTGCAGCTGTGGAACAATCTATAGACAAAAAACATATTTGGCTGATGTATTACAACTTTCATGTTGCAAAGCATCTTTTTGCTTTTGAGTTCAACCTCCTGCATCTCTTTAATTACTGATACATATTTATCAGTTGATTTCAGACTTCTCACAAGCGATCAGTGCTGACAGTTTAGAAAAATCTTACAGGCTTCATCTAAACCAATTTACTCAACAACAATCTTATTTGTCTGAGTGATGGTGAACAGTTCGATAAAGATTTCAATACAGTCTGCATCTGCTGTAAAAGTCAACAGTGTGTCGAGGATAATAAGAATTTGAACTGAAAATAGAGAAGCCAATATCATAAAACCATAGTTTTGGTTTCTGTGTAGTTTTAAATTTTTAATATGTATAGTTTTAATACTTCAACATATTTTAATTATTTTTCTATTTGTTTTGTAATCTGTAAACCACCCAGAGTCGCCTTATAGTGGAGATGGGTGGCATAAAACTTTAATATATCAAGAAACAGATGAATAAATAAAGACCTTATATAAATTGATGTTGCAGCCACATCTAGAATATAGTGTGTAGTTTTGGTTCTCACAACTTAAAAAAGGTTTAGTGCAGGGGTGTCAAGCTGGATTTCTTTGAGGGCCGGATCAGCATTGTAGTTCTCCTCTGCGGGCCGGGCCGGGGGGGGGGGAAGGGATGGACGCCTCCTGAAGTGCCCTGCCGGCCAAAACGGGCAACAAGGGGGCCACACGTGCCCCAGACATCATTTTCAGCATGGATGGCCTCCTGCAGCACCCTGCCAGCAAAAACGGTGCAGGGGGCCTCATGCGGCCCCCCCATGCTCCATTTTGGCTGCCAGAGGCACCGTGGGCTGGTCCTTTGCTATTTCCAGGCCAGCCTCGCAGATTTAAGCACCCTGGATCTGGCCCATGGGCCTTGAGTTTAACATCCCTGGTATAGTGGAACTACAGAAAATTCAGAGGAAAGAAACTAAGTTGATCAAAGGACGCATTTTACAAGGAAATGCTGCAACTTTGAGGGCACTTAGGAAACCAACAAGATAGGACATGAATAAGGTGTACAAAACTATACATTATGTGGATAAGGAGAAGCTGTTTTCCCCTTCCCAAAATACTAGAAGCAGATGTTAATGAAACTCAATCTTGGGGGAATCCAGCAAGACAAATGAAGTATCTTTACACCATAAATAATTAAACTTTGGGATTTGGAGCTATGGGATATAATAGTGCCTACCAACTTAGCTGGATTAAAAAAAAAGAGTTGGCCAAATTCATGGAAGAATTCTTTCTTGTGTAACTGGTTGGCCACTGTGATGGATGAATTAGATTGGCCAACAGTCCAATCCAGCAAGACACTTCTTAAGTTCTTACTAGCCAACATTTAAATTACTACTTATATCAAGTGGTTTGCAAGCTTAGGAACTTTTGAAAAATATTCTATCAAACAGATTTCAATATATAAAAGCTATTGGACTGGATCCCAGATGAGCAAAATTCTGCTCATTGGAACTCACAAGAGAAATAAGGACAAGTGATTTTTGATTAATTTGCCATTTTCCTGCAGAGATGCTCCAGAGGAATGTGGAGCAGCATGAAGACTGCAAGGCAACAAGAGAATTCACAAATTAAATGCCCTTTAGACTCTTTCTATTAGTAAGATTTTGCTGAACCTGGTCTCTTTCATAAATGAAAGATAAGCTCCTTTTCCTGGAAGCATATGTCTGTATATATCCAGCATTTAGATCAGGGATGGGCAATCTTCTGGTTATTGGGGAATCAAATATAAAATTTGGGGGAGGGTGAAACCATAGTGAGCAGGGAAATGATTGGGCAGAGCTGAAGTAGTTGAAGTAATTTGTCTTCTTTCCCTAAATTGGGTTAAGGCCATTTTGGGGCTTACAAAACAATTTCCAGGGCTTCCCACACAGCCTTATACATCCCTGAGGCCAGCAACTGCCTACTTCAGCCCAGAACACAATTTAATTCAGTAGCTCTTTTCTGAAATATTCAGAATCCTATCACCTAGTTCTTAATTGGTTCTTATTAGTTTTCCACGGGCATAAGAAGAAGATTGTGTTTTAGCCTCACCACAGACTAATATATAGGAACCACAACAACTTTAAACAATCTATGAAACTGCCTTCTCTGGTCCTTTCATCTGGTGCCACTTTTATTTTAATTTTAGTTCAGTTTTTGTATTATGGCTTAACTATTTCAAGAGACAAATGTGATTCTATGAGCTAAGAGATGGTGTTGTATATTACAAGAAAGCAGAAACTGCAACTTTCTTCTAAGCAAAATCCATTAACAGTAACTTTTTTTTACTTTTAATATAAATCCTGTTGATTTAAAGCCAACATTTATGTGAATGTTTTAACTGCATTTAACATGACTATTGTTTCCAGGCCAAGAGAGCAAGCATTTGATCAAGACAGAGAACACATCTAGCAGGTAAACAGGTCTAGTCCTTTCTTTCCCTTGTGGCAGTAGTAGGAAGGTAGAACAGCATGTGTATTTAGGAAGAATGCTTGGATTATGTCAAATGCATAACTTTGGTCTCAACCTTCACTTCCCCCTCCCCGCCCCCAATTACTTGCTGCCCCAAGCTGTTTAAAAGTGGGAAATTATACCACCACTATTCATTCTTTGAAACAAATTTTTAGAGTATTTGTAGAACAATTCAGCTCAGATGCCACCTCTTATTTAAAATGTATGCACAACAGAAATTATAAGCTTGTCTAGGACAGCCAGACATACTGATATCCATATGAAATTATGATGCCAAGAAACAAAATTAAAATCACTGCACTGACCTTCTTGGACAGTTGGCACCATCCAAGTTGTGGTAGCCGTAGCCTTCTTAACACTTTCCATCTCTGTTACATCAGTGATTACTTCTAGAGCTCCAAATTCATTCACACAAAACTGATTTTAAAATGTGAAAACAATAATATGAAACGTTTTAGTATCAGTTATAGTTTGTATATTTTACACAAACACACACATGCAGTGTGATATTTATTCTTCATCATATTGGCTCCTTAATTATCTCATTACTTATTTAAATTGCCAATTGCCAATTTGATTTTAGACAGTAAAATAATAAGTAGCTTTTATACTGCTACATATACAGCCAGTCTTTGCTTTATAACCATCATTTACCAACCAGTCAAAGTTGAAAACAATTGGTCCTCACCCTTACTTCTATTGTAGCATCCTCATGGTCACATGTTCAAAATTCAGGCACCTGGCAATTGGTACATATTTACAATGGTTGCAGCATCCTGGTGTCCCGTGGTTGTCATTTGCAACTTCCCAGCCATCTTCCGGCAAGCAAAGTTAATGGGGGTATTGAACTGATTCACTTATGCTGCTGTACCCCATTTGGTATCTCATTTATATATTATCTTTTGAATTTTAAAAATAACACAGTCTCACCCACATGAGCTGAAATAATAGGCAAAGGCTGCTTATCCCTGAGCGCATCTGTTTCAGTGAACAAATTCCTGAGTTGCAAAAATCAGAATTTTCTGTTTATTCTTTAAACATTTCTTCCAATTTTAGGCTGAACAAGGATCAGAATTCTCAGGATAGCACTCATATCAAAGATGAAAATGTTGAGGAAAATTACAGAAAGTGTGAACATAAAATAAACAAAGCTATATAATTAAATGGTAGTAAAATTAAGGAAGGCTATTGAAAGAAAAAATAGTAGATTGCCAGTACCATCTAGTGGTCACGTACAATTCCATTGAAAATACATTAGAGAATGAACTTTCTGAATGGGACTGAATGGCTTTATGCAGCTTAATTTTTCAACAACAAAAAAGACAACCATTTGTCAAGATACCAGTTGTTTTTCAAAAACAAGTCGCATACAGTAAACTCCTGTCTCTGCTACCCTTTCCTTTCCCTTTTGTTACTCCTGCACTGAATTTTTGATTGTAAATACCTTAGAGCTAGAAGCTACTATTTGCTGCTCTGTACATACTTACTAACACTTTTATGCGGTTCAAGAATGAACAGTATACATGAGTTTAGTCTGAAAATCTTTTATCTACTATTTGCTCATGTTATACATAATATCAACATCCTAGATATAAAAATTGGTTTGATATTAGTGTCATTTCAGCCAATGCTAGATTACATAAACATTCTTGATATTATATTTCTTCACTATTGTGCCAAATTTTATTGCTTTCCTGATAAATGTCTACTTGCATTGAGTTTATGCTCTTAAGAGAGGTCCAAATGAAATTAAATATTAAAATAAAATAAATAAATTAATTAAATAAAAATTAAATTTCTAGGGATATGTTTCATTAAGAGAAGTCTTGCTTTGTGAGTTGCAAAGCATAGATACGGGACTACTCATCCTCAAATTGGTGCCTTTGCGTTGAAGAAAGTGGCTTCTGTTCATGTGCAAAAATCACTTTGGTCAAGGAAAAAACCAATATAGCCACTTTGCTCCACTACACCTCGTTCTTGACATATGACTTGTTTAATGACCATTTGAAGTTAAAACAGCACTGAAAAAGTTACTTACGACTGGTTCCTCGCTCTTACAACCACCACAGGTTCCCTGCAGTCACTTGATTAAAATCAGGGCGCTTGGCAACCAGCATGTATTTACAAAGGTTGTAGCATCCCAACGTTAGATGATCACCATTTGCAATCTTCCCAGGGAGCTTCTGGCAAGCGAAGTCAATGGGGGAAGCCAAATTCACTTAATGACAGATGGTGATTTACTTAACGAGCACGGCAAAAAAAAAAGAAGTCGTAAAATCGCTTTGTGACAGAGGTTCTTTAGCCGAGGGCTACCTGTATTCAACCATGTAAATTTCAATTTGTGCTTTTGGTTCAAAGGATTGCACTCTCAAAGCAAGGCATATTTGTGACAATTGCACTTAACATGCAGGTGGTTAAAAATGGAAATAGCAGCAGCTGGGAGAGTGGATTAGGACAGCTGCAGAAATAGATGGAGAATTTAATTATTTTCTCTCCTGCTGCGGTCCTGAAGAGGCTCCATCCTCCGATATTTGTTTTGAGGGGCAGAATCCTCTGGGGCTCAGCATTCTAAGGACATTTTTTTTGCAGCTGGTTCCTGTTTGCTATCTTAGGTTCTACATATAATCAAAATAGTACCTCCAAGCCTTAAATCTCTGGCACCCCTGCATCACACAATGACAATGGCAACTGCTTGTAAATGGAATGTACTAATACAGTTTCCAAGTAAAGAAATGGAATAATTTAAGGCACTTTCAGATTGTTGCAAACCAGATTTGATAATAGATTTATTCCTGGCCAGCTCTATTTGGCCATTAGGTTCTGGCACATATCCTTTCTGAATGTATTCCCAGGCTCAGCTATATCTATTTTCAGAACGCTTTTTAAAATAGATGCATTCACTTGTTTAGTTAGCAGTAACAATGTACTAGGCATACTTGTAACATCACTTTGAAAACAGGGCACTTGAAAAGCATACAAGTACAAAAATAATAATAATAAAAAAAGTGTTCCACATACTGCTACTTTACCAGGAAGCAATTTTAAATTATTGCCGCTTGTTCAATTTGATTGGAGCACTTGAATCCAAAGGTGATGGTGATTGTATGTGCTCATCAGAGTGATTCAGAAAAGCAGGGTCCTTCACTTTTATATATGCCCTTCAGTTTGGAAGGTATCAACTTTTAAGTCCTCTACACAGTTCACAGCAATTGTAATATGCTGAAGTGTTTCTGATTTGAACACACTGCTTTGCTTGACAAATGGAAAAGTCCCAAACCTTGAAATTCCATAGCAGATGAAAGTTACTTATTGCATTAAACGCCAGACTGCTGCAGCATTTTTATTTCATTTTGTTCAAACGTTTTACTAACAAATTTGAAATATTTTGTAACATACAATGTTTGAAACAAATCTGAATAATGAATGAAAGATCAATTTTCTTGCAGGCAATCTTCACTTGTAAAAAATGGCTCATGTATGAAATTGCTTTCTATAAATAATCCACCCTTTTATACTAAAAATAAGAAAAACAACAGTGCAATATGAATTCTTTTAGATAATTCAAGGGACCTGTATTTTAATGTACTACTAATAAATATTTTTTTCTGGAATGACCTGTTTGATCTCTCTTCTTTTGAGGTTAGGGAGAAGTTGCCCATACCAACTAGGATTGTTGTTGGTGTGATTTTAAGGCTAAGCCTTCTCACTTAATATAAATCTTAAGTCACTATTTGAATTATCAAAAGCAATCTGTTCTGAATCAAGTTAAAGATGTAAAGTTCATAGAATTGCCTTAATATCCTCTCCAAACTATTCAAAGTTCTACCCTGAAAACTCCCCTCCCATTTTGCAATGTGGGGCAATCCAAATAAAATTGATCCATTTCCTTGAGTATCATAAGTAATGATACCTTTTACCGCTAAACAAGGGCCAACATCTTTCATCTAATATCATTACTAATAAGATTGCCCCAAACTACTGTTATTCCAAAGCAGGAGAGTTTATCCCACGTCTTCCTAGTTAAAGAAATCTAATCAACTATAACAGAGGCATTGTGCATGATTAGTACAGTATGAGTAAAGTACGAAGTGCATTTAGGTGAGAAGAAGAATACAAATTCTGGAGCCAGAGAAAAATATGCAATGACAAACTGTAGGTGCTGAAGAAAAATAAAAAAAATTCTAATGCTTAAGTAAGATACTTTCCATGCATTGAATTGGAAGGGGGGGGGGGTGTTTAAAAATGTGCATTTGGCCTACATTTAGACTTGGTCACATTTTAAAACAACTTGCAGAAATAATAAATTAATAACAAAATCTTCTGGCATTATAGCTACATTGATCCCTTTTCCAACAGAAACCCCAAGTCATTTTAGTTAGTAAGCCACTTTCCAAAATGTAAGCAAGCAGATAGGAGGAAGAAGTCATTTCCTCAGCACAAGGAAGGCAATGAAGAACAGAAAGCCTGGGTTTAAAAGCCCGTATTTAAAATGTGCCTTTTCTGAACAGGAAGAAGCTGGTGAGCCCAAGCTTTCTTCTCAAACGCACACCTACATCTTATTTAAAAGAATAAAACATAGATGTAAAACATCCTCTATTTATTCAGAAATTCAAAAGGACTAACTCTAAACTTAGGTTTCAGCCTAGAAAAAAGAGAAAAAGAGATGGAAGGAGAGAAGATGAAAGCACCGGAGGCAAAACAGCATGATCCTTGAAAACGTAATAGGACACATTTCATTTCCCTCAATTAAACATTCTGAACGCTGAGCATGGAAATGTTGTACAGCAGTCTAGAAGTAGAATTAGAGCTGAGGAGACCATTTGGAATCAAATCTCCATTCAGCCCCATAGAACTATTCAATGGAATTGTTTTAAGCACTATATCTTTGCCTATACCCCCAAATAAATATGAAACAAATGTATTTTTTTTAATCACTGTTTGTGATCAAATGATACATTTGACAATTTCTTTGCAGTGTTTATTGGAGATGATTATTTATATCAGCATAGAGAGATGTGACTTCTAGGGTTTAGTCCTCAGAATTACAGGTAGTCCTCAGTTAATTATCATTTGTTCAGCAACCATTAGAAATTACGATGGCACTAAATGACATTTATGGCCAATCCTCAATGTTGCAGCCACATGATTCAATGTTGCAGTCATGTGACTGTGATTCAAGTACTTTGCAACTGGCTTTCAATTAGAAGGGTTGCAGTGTGTCCCACGGTCACGTGATCACTATTTGCAACCTTCAGTGGCAGTTTCCAACAAACAAAATCAATTAGAAAGCTGACAGGAGACTGCAAATAACAATCACTTGACATCACATCTGATGACCATGCAGGATTCACCTAACAACTGCAACTGGTACTGCCAGAATTGCTGTCATAAGTCAGCAGTCGTGTGACATTGTGTTTTACAACCATGTCATTTTACAACCAAGTTCCCTGTCCCATTTACCATTATTTTCCCAATGACTACCTGTTCAGTGTTTTCATTCACAGAACAGTTCCTTAATCCATGAAATAACAATGAATGCCTTTATGGTTTGGTTGAAGCTTGCTTATAATTGCAATTCAATCTTACAAAGTCATGCTGATATTACTGGGACAGCAAACTTTCTAAAAGGTGGTTCATACATGCATAGTGCACTTTCCAATGTATATTTTATTACAGGAATATATTAGAAAGATACAATTTTGATTTTATTTTAACATACTAGAAATGCTTCTAAAGCATAAGAGAAATTAAAGAAAGGAATATTCATTTTTGTATCAGAAGTACTAACACAATTATCTAATTAGAGGAAGCACAAAGAACAACCTGAAGCCAGTACAAAATCAAAATCATCTTCCATCACTGGAGGAAAGGCAGAAAATGCACACACAAAGCAGCTATCCAAAATTTCAAAACAGTATCTTCCACATTTTAACCTCTTTCACTAAAGTGCTGACTAATATCACACAAATTTCTATGTAATATGACTGAAAGATGATATTGATGAAAATATCTTAATTAATCCCACGTAATCCTTTCTAAACACAGAACATTTAAAGCAGCTAAACTGTTAAAAATAAATAGCAAGATGTAAGGGATTGCTCATGGGCAAGTTGCCTCAATTCTACCAGTTATTTCCAAAGCTCGTTACTTTTAAGATTTTGAAGTTAGGATATTTAAGTTAAGATTTAAGTTTAATATGCTGCTCTTATTTTTGCTAGGTGATTTTATTGCTTCTTTTATTATGTATTGTTACGTAATATTTTACAATTAAAAATAAGATTTTTTTTGTTCTTTAACTAAAATAATCAAACCTTTTAATAAAACATTGTACATCTCTCTGTTTACATCTCTGCAATTACAGTACCTTCAAATCACTTCCAGGCAAGGTACCAATTCCATCCTTCCAGTCCATTACACTAAATACATCAAAGTCTTGCCCATTTCCACTACAAGCTGGTTCATTCATGGTGGATACCCTGTAAAATAAATCAGGAAGGTTATATCTCTAATTCAATTTCATATTTTTTGATCTAAAAAACTGCCTTATCAGATTTTTTTAAAAATTCATCTGTTCAATATTATTTAATAACAAGTTTTACATGATCCAAAATTCATAAAGCAAGGAAAATGTCACAGCTTAATGTGAAACTTCTCAGTTGACTAGGATTCTTCACCATCTTGGATGTGAATCAAATTAAGTGTTTGGGAAAAAGCATAGGGCACAGAAAAGCACGTATTCAAAGTTGATAGAACATATTTACTCAGAAGTAAGCCCCATAATTTTTGGAAATTATCCAAAAGTTAAATTAATGAAGAAGTTAACATTATCCACATGTATATTTTCAAGATGTAAAAAAACTACCTTGAGCATTAAGCAAAATGATTCACATACAATTATAATTAATTCATTCCCATAATTTGCTAATATAAAAACTGTTCATTTATCAAGGAATCCGAATTTTTTAAAGCTGGAAACTAAGTAAGAATAGCAATAGTAAAAGTAATAGCACTTAGACTTATATATCACTTCATAGTGCTTTACAGCCCTCTCTGACCAGTTTACAGAGTCAGCATATTGCCCCTAACAATCTGGGTCCTCATTTTACCGATCTCGGAAGGATGGAAGGCTGGGTCAACCTTCAGCCGGTCAGAATCGAACTCCTGGCAGTGAAAAGTAAGCCTGAAATACTGCATTCTAACTATTGCACTACCACAGCTCATTATAAGAAACAATAAAACCCATAAAGAATTGTAAACAGCCTAGTGGACCAAGCTATTGTTATTATTTTTTAATTATAATTTTATTAAACATTACAATTAAAAAGAAAAATATGCAAACTAAGAAAAAGAAAAGAATAAAAAGAAAAAAATAGTGCCAAAAATTAAGAAACATAAAGAATAGAAAAGAAAATATGTAAAAAACATGTTCTCCCTTCATCACAAGTGCAAACAATTTTAGTAACTTATCACTTTATCTTAAAGTAAAACAGGAGATCTCTTCTTCCTATATTTCATCTCTTATCTATAAAGAAATCCTTAAAACTTGGTTGTTCAGTCCTGGTAAACAAAAGTCCATTAACAGTTACCAGAGATAATATATCTATTTTAAACTTGATCAAATAAACTGCTTTATATTCCTTTGTTTTACAACTGATCTTTAATGTCCTCGAAATTGATTTATTTTTATTTTTTCCATGTCCTTTCTCACAAAATTCTTGAAAACTATAACTAGTTTCTATTGGAAATCCAATGTAGGAAAGTTATCTAGATCACTCTTTCGCTTTGTTATTTGTATATCCTTTTTTAATTTTTAAGATATCACCTGGCTTGTATATCCATTGTAAAATCTTTTTCTATATCATAGTTATAGCCTGTCATCTATAAATTCACTTTCAAATCAGTTTCTGTCTTGTCCAGTATAACTTTTTCTTCCATAACTTTTTTAAAAATACAGTCTGTTTGCAATGGCAGATACTCTTGAAATTAACTTCTGGATCCATTATTTCAAATATCTCACAATGCATCCAATGTTGAAGTATTTTGTTCCATTCTGTTTTAGTAAGTCCAATTTAAATATTCTCATCCTTTATTGTAATCTTTAGTTATCTTTAGTTCCCCCAAGTGCATCCAACTTTGAAAGTTCCATCTTTTTTTAAGAATTCAAAACAATAGTTTTTTTCCCATGACAAGCATTCGTATAATTAATTTCAAAATTTTAGTTCAAATCCATGTCAAGTTAGTCCATGTGTAATTTTTCAAAATTGATCGTTCTTTTGCAGTTTATTCCAAAAAGAGACAGAATTTTTAAAAATTCTTAAACTTATATTTAAACTTAAATCCTTAAACTTATATTTAAAGTTTCTTTGTCTAAGAATTAAAGGAAACTTATTCAAGGCTATAACTCCTGCTCATTTCAAAGGTTCCTAAAAGCTGAAAAGCAGTTAACAAACAATTTCATAAAGTTATTAGAATAGGAAGTATGAAAATCCTAGGTCCATAAAGGCACAGACCTTGGTTTGGACAAAGGTGACCTTCTCTCATCTCTCAGAAGTCTAAACCTGCTGAAGATCACTGTGTGATCCCAAGTCATCTCCCTGATTGTAAAAGTATTCTGAAGAGCCGATCCGCTCACCGGCTCTTCATTCTGCCATAGTCATTGGCTCCGTTTTGTCTTCTGTTTCTTCCCCAAAAGTCCTGGACCTACCTAATATTATTTGGGGAAAATTTTTAAATGATAAAAACATTTACTCTGGCATTTGATGCCCTCTAATAACACTGTTACAATAATAGCTTTTTTATATACTTTACAAAGTTTAAATTTTTAAATTGCTTTATGGGTTCTACTGCAAACACAGTATTTTAAAGCACACAGAGCTGGCAAATGCTTGGCATAAGACATGCTATAAAAATATTTAAAAGAAATTTTTAAAAAAACATGATAAATCCTAGCAATATTCTTAATTCTAAAATCTCCATTTTAACTTTTGCCTCGTAACTAGAGGATGCTAATTATGCAACTGCTTAATTTATAATTTCAGATGCTGTAAGAACAAGAGAGATAAATTTAATCTATTTTATTTTAGTCAGATCCAAAAGATATAGATTTAATATAATGGAAATAATGTAATTGAGATACAATAATTCTTACTTGTAAGAAAGATTTCACCAAGAGTTTAACAGGATATATCCTTTAGCTATGAATCCATCATTATGAATTCATTGGTTTCGACAAGTACAAAAATATAGGTTTTATTTAAATCTAGGATAGTTTCAAAATTGAAGATATTTATGATAATTACATAAACCAAATTAAATGTTGATGTTTATTGCTGTTTACAACCCAAATCATAGTCAAATATTTATTCTATTGTATGATCATAAAAGCAATGATCTTGAGAACTTCAGCATGCCATGATTTCGAATGTTTAAAATTAAATCTGACTCTAAATTACAGAATTTGTCATAATTAATTATATGATCGACCAGATTCACCTCCATGAAGCAATTTGCGGGCGGGGGGGGGAAGAGATATCACTCTTCAAAACAATATCAACTGGCTCTTACACTAGGAAAACTAATGACACTTGCAGAAAAATAAACCTTAACATACAGCGGGGGGAAAAGCTGCATCAGATTAAAATACTGTCAGTCCAGGATTTTTTTTTGAAAGTGTTTTACTATCTCATGTACAGGTGCATGTATAACACTAGATTTAGACTAAAAACTCAAAAGAAACTGACAAGAGTATTCCACACAACATTAACATCTGTAATACTAAGAGATTATTATTACATTTTTATCCCACCAACCATCTACAATCTCTCTCTCTCTCACACACACACACACACACACACACACACTCACTCACGCATACACATGAACTTATCTAATACAGTATTCCGCCCTATTTCGCCCATAATTGTAAATTTATATATACATTAAAATATTGTTCCAAAAAGATTATCAATAATTCACAAGAACAAATCATGTAAGTTAATGGCCTCTCACATTTCTTTCATTGCCAACAGACAAAATATGACATCCAGCCAAACTATTAACACACAAAAGCTCTCTCTCCCAATCACTTATCTGTGATTGGTGTTTTAGGTCTGTATCATAATGGCTAATACAGTGTACAGAAACAGTTTGACCTAATAGTCTGGATCAATATCATAAGTGGATGTGAATAATACTTAGTTCCTGTCTTGGAAATCTGTGGTAACCTAGTTCCCTTCTATGTTCTCAAATTTTGGTCCTAGGCTTCTAAGATGAGGAATGTATAATTACAAGTATAAACAGCAGGAGGTGAATCCATACATATGTGCATCCAACCTAATTGTGTTTTAAGAAATGCCACTGTTAAATATTTAAAAAAAAACCATTAATCCTTTAGTTTAGTATCATTTCTGCACATACTGTATATAATAGCAATAGAAGTATCAGTAGCACTTAGATTTATATACCGCTTTACAGCCCTCTCTAAATGGTTTACAGAGTCAGCATGTTGCCCCCAACAATCTGGGTTCTCATTTTATTGACTTTGGAAGAGTGAAAGGCTGAGTCAACCTTGAACCCCAGTCAGGTTCAAACTTCAGGCTGTGGACAGAGTCAACCTGCAATACTACATTCTAACCACTGCATCACCAGATCTCATAATAACTTTCTGCAACACTAAAAGTCTAGTCGTTCAAAACCAACATACCTTAAAAGCTATGCAAGTTGCTTTCATTGTGAATGAAATAATCACCATTCCTAGCTCTCACAGATGCTCCCTACCACCTGTTTTTTTTTGTTTTTTAAAGGCACACAGGCATATTTCAAATCAAATATGCTCAAATACAATAATGAAAAATATTTACCATATTTATGTTCTGACAGTGCCTTTTGATACTCTTCAACATTTCAATGTAAAATAGTAAGTACCAAGGGAAGTGAGTCATGGGACATACTGGTACCCATGGGACATAATGGTGCTCCTAATAAACCATTTGGCCTACCAAAACCATCCATGTTGGTTCCATTTTTAATTGTACTTTCATTTTATTCTTACACTGTGCTGTGGGAGTCATCTCAATTTTGAGAAGCGCTACATAGTTGCCAACCTTCATTGCAAAAACATATGGATAAGACATTGAGTAAATGAAAGAAATATATGTAAGGGATACATATTCTAAAATATTACAAGTACAGAAATGTTAAAGATAATAAATCACATAACTTGGCAGTTGTCATATGCTCAGATGAGTGTCCAGATATAATAAATATTATGTATCACACAAATATAAAATAATGAAATAGATTTGTCAACTGAAGCATTTACTCTTTAAAGATCATGCACCGAATTGGCATTTCTTGCTCAGCTATAAAGTTCCATTAATTATGAATGCAAATGGTTACAGTGAACAAGTTACTTGTGTCCTGAACAGGTGAGCTAAGCATGATTGCAAATGCAGAATTCTGGTGCCATTTGCTGGAAGTATCCAGAGAACAAAGAGAAATTCCCTATCAATTAAAAATGAAGTGGGAATTCTGGGACTTATAGCCCAATGCATCTTCCCCAATGGGGAAGGTAGTTTTAATATTCCAACTTCAAAAACTCAATTGTGAAAGGAATGAGATTCCTAACTGAAATAAGCAATACAGTATTATTATCAAGGAGTAGGGTTCCTATTCCTTGTAATAACACCAATGACTGAAAAGCCATCCTCATTAGCCAAGATCTTGTCAATGTCAGCCAATGCTATTATGTCTTAGAGAAAAACATTGTCATTAAGTATTTAAGCTTAAAGAAAAAGACCATCTGAAACAAAAACTCAGTTGTGTGAATCAGAAGGCTCCAATTATGGCACACTGAACTTAGCCATATCTTCAAGATCAAGGCAGGAAAGTGGAGAGACCGTGCCAGCCTTATGTAGGAAAGCAAATCTCTCTTACTCTCTCTTAATATGTCTATGATATAGTCAAGCATATTATTTAATAGTTGCTATATAGAATAGGTGAAGAATTTTGTTAGCACAACCATCTAGGATTCCTTGGCTAAACGGTATTTCATCTATTCCTTAACTGCCTTGGAGGTTCCCAGGCCTGTCAGAGAATAAAAGCAATGAAAGTAAACAATATAAGTCAATTAAAATGTATTAACAAAAACACCCCCCCCCCCAAAATCAAATAAGTAAGCAGCTGAATTGAAGAGTCAAGCCAAAGTACTCCAAACGGCCAATATAGTGTGGAATCTGGATCTGAGACCTGAGCTCATTCCAAGGCAGTGAACTGATTGAGATGAAAGACATTTGCTAACCACTGTTTTATTTTGCCTAGAGATAAGATTGGAAGGTAAGCTTAAGACAAGTAAAACAAGAGTGATAGCTATTCTTGAAAATATTGGAGAAACAGATTATGAAAAGCATTACAGATACTCCTTGATTTATAACCATTTGGTTAGTGACTGTTCAAAATTACAATGGCACCGAAAAGTGACTTAACATCGGTTTTCATACTCACGACCACTGCAGCATCCCTGTGGTCACGTGATCAAAATTCAGATGCTTGGCAACAGGCATGTATTTATGATAGCTGCAGCATCCCGGGATCTTGTGATCACCATTTGTAACTTTCCCAACCGGCTTCCGACAAGCAAAATCCACGGAGGAAGCCAGATTCACTTAACAACTGCATGATTCACTTGTGGCAAAAAGGATCATAAAATAGGGCACAATTCACTTAACAACTGTCTTGCTTAGCAGTGGAAATTTTGAGCTTCATTGTGGTTGTACATAAAGAACTACCTGTATAAGGTTACACCAATAACCTGAATTAAGTCTAGAACTATGTTGGTTGTCTGCCCTGTATAACAAAAATCACTCAAACTATTTGTGAAATTGTACTCCCATAAGGGGATTTATAGCAATATTTGCACTTAGCCACAATTTCACACTGTTTTCTAGTGCAATTCCACATACAAGTATGTATATGTATGTACACATAGAAAAAAAATGCATTGCCATGGCACAATATTATCTCCAAGAAATGACTGGGCTTGAACTGAAAACAGAGATATAAAATTAACTAACTGTTCTCACAACCTGTTCATCAAAAGAACCACTGATTTGTGGAGCAGCAGAGGTAGAAGACCTTGCTCACATCCTATTTGATTGTTCCCTGTATAAGAGGGTGAGAGACAGGTACCTTGGTCTATACACAAAACAAATGACCCATTGGGATCCCCATATCAAAACAACTTACCTTATGCGCAGCCAGAATCTGAAAATAACGTTTAACACAGCACAGTACTTAAGCAAAATGTTTCAGTTGAGATCTGCATATGTGGGACTGATTGGGATAGATTGCAGGGATACCGCTGAAATATAATTTTATCATATTTTCTCTATATCTTAAATTATTGTATTCTATTCCAATTTCATGTTAAATAATATTTTATCCAATTCCATTTTTAAATTGCTTTTATCAAATTTTAGTAATAATTTGTTTCTGGAACTTTGCACTTTGATATGGCCCAAGGGGAAAGAAAGAAAGAAAGAAAGAAAGAAAGAAAG
>JANHFL010004215.1:85718-103352 GCA_032468155.1 Oxyrhabdium leporinum
TCATGGGGATGCTACAAAGGTTGTAACTGTGAAAAATGGCCATAAGTCACTTTTTTCAGTGCCGTTGTAACTTTGAATGGTCACTAAATGAACTGTTGTAACTGGAGGACTACCTGTATTTACTTTCAAAGCAGTCTGCCCAGAATCACACTGTATGCACAATCCAAAGTTTTTGTTCCTAGATAGCCAACTGAGAAGCTGTCACTCACAGATGTAACTCTTTCACCTGAAAACATGTCAACAGTGCAGGCTGCCCCATTTTAGTCTGGAATACTTCCGGCCCTCAGAGCCTTCAGTATATTTGGCTTTGGTGTATTTTATTTCAAAAATAAATGCCATTAATTTTCTTTTCACTGTATCCTGCATGCCTAAGGCTTGTGATAGGTAATGAAAGAACTCCTCTGAGTTGTAGACAAGAGTATTGGCTAATCTCATCTCTTTCCTTTGTTTATATATATATATCAAATCAGAAATTAACTACTGATTCATAAAAACATTTTCATAGCACTTACACTGTAGCAGAAAATTTGTCTCATTCTCAAGCTGAACGAAAGTCTCTGCTGCAATAACAATTTCAGTTCAGCAAGCCAGCTAATACACAATCCAATTCATCGTAGCGCAAAAATACAATAACTAGATAGTCCCTCAAGCTATGGACAGGCGTTCAGGGCAGTATGTTACAGCAATCACAAGACTGAAAACTCACATTTGGAAAAAAGAAAAAAAAAGATCCTCAATGACCATTCAAGATTTCTTTCATAGATCATATATTATCCTATGGAATCTCGCTGTTATGTATAGAATCCTCCAGTTAGTTATCCCATTCTGCTATATTGGTCAGCATAAATCTTATAAATTCATTCTAAAGACAGTTTCTTTGGAGATAAATTGCTAAAATAATTATAGCATTAATGTTATTTTGTTCTTAGACTTCTAATTTACTGAATTACTAAGGCACTTACAGATTTGTTCTACAGATGATCAGCTTGTTCTTCAAGTTTTAAATAAGATAGTATTGCTTAACCTTTCAACATTAATCAATACAGTATGTTTTGCAATAGCACTATTCAGACTATCTATTCTGAGAGGATAAAATAAGCAATGTGTAGAAAGAAATACATTCTTATTATCTATCAGAAAACTGTTTTTGTCAACATGCATCAGGAGAAGCCTGTCCATTTCAACTCAAGAACAGCTCAAGGCCGAGCTCTTAAATAAAACATAATAAACAAGTAATCTCGTTTCCAAAACTGATCGCAACTTAATGCATTGAAATGTACTGTTTGAATCAGAGTGATTCAATGAAACAAATTTTAAAATAACAACTATGCCATGAAACTTCCTAATACATACATTGGACTATGTGAAAAATGTAATGTAATTTATTTAATTGATTTAGTAATGAGCTAAATGGAGAGTAAATGAAGTCATAGTACTTGTCAGGGACTAGCAATATGCCTAGCACTGTCAAGAATTACAATAAGCTAAAATGCATTTCATGGAAATGGAGGAAGAAAATCTCCCTATATTGTATCACCCCCACGAGAATACACCATCCTTACAATTGAAAGGCTATCTCCCCCAATTAAGAGTGAATAGGTGAAAAATGAGATTACTAACTCTGAATCATTAGCTGCTTATATCATCATTTGGCTTAGAGCATATAAATTTAAATAAATAAATGCATCCGAAGAAATTTGTTAAAAAGGGCTTTCTAATAACCAAATTTGAATTGTTTCAAACTTTTTATATTAATTTATTAGATTATTTGTGACTTGTCCTTTTTCACCCAAAAGCTCCTAAGACAATATTCAGTTTAAAAGTATTTAAAATATCCGCTCAAAAAACAACAGCAAAAAAAGAATCATTATCAAGGAGTAGAATTAATCATATCTGAAATCACTGAATAGCGGGGGGGAAAGAAATCCCTCAGCATACACCTAAAACTAAACAAAAAAGAGGCAATCTGTACTCTTTGCAGACATAATTCCACAAACATTGCAGCCATTGAAAAGGCCTTCTTTTATGCCCCATTGGATTTAGATTTCTGCATAGTGAAACATACAATGGAATGTGAACCAAATTTTAAACTAGAGTCATGTTCATATAATTGGTTGCAATAGGAATTATATATTGATAGTAACTGCACTTTATGTAACTCATCAACTGCAGCTCACAAAAGATTACAGCATTGTGCCATGGACCCCCTATATTGCTAAAAACCAACCCTTGTCAGCCTTAACTTTCTTCAACTTCTGCACAAACCATAGTATTGGTAGACACAACAACCATTCCTTCCTTTCCAAAGCATGAACTAGAACCCTTCCAACTAGAACAAAATGTTTCTTCAATCTCTATTTGGTCTACCAATGGAAAGAACACTCACCCTCAATAGCCCATTTAGCATGTTCAAGGTTTCAGTGGTCAACACACCATTAGCTGGAAGAAGGCTAGACCTAGTATGATCAGCTATAGTGACATGAACAGGTGACCTCAAATAGCTTTAAGAAGATACTAAAAGCATAAAGAATCCCATAATGGCCAAGGGGCTAAGTAGCAGGTCTGCAGTGCCATCTCCTGGGAGTATTCATTCAGTGGTCCTATTTTCCACTATCCCATCTGATTTTTCACATGTACAATTACTGAAAATGCCCAAATAGAATGAAACAAACTCTATTTAGTAAAATCAACAACTGGAAGGATAGTGAATAATATTATAGGAAGAACAGAGACTAAACGGTTTTATGATTCTGGCTTTTTACAACAATCTCACAAAATGTCTTCATTTCAACACCATCAAAACAGCTACCTTTAATCAACCAGTTGAGTAAAGTCTGTATCCTCAGTATAGAACAGGCTTTATATTATGTCAAAGATAGCTGAATGGTGCTTGAAGGTACTAAGTACTTACTAGGGAAATGGCCTGAGAACAGCTTCTTCGCAGCCATTATATCCATAGAACAGACCTTGAAAAGAGTTACAATCTACAAAGGATTAGATCTGTTACCAATATTCCATCAATTTTCTAATTTTCTACCTTACAGAATTTCATTGCCTAAGCTTTTCGCCAAACCAGCTTTTAGTTTCAGCTTTTCTACCAATGCCACTTTCAAAATATACAGAAGACATAACTTTACCTTACTACCAAGTTTTATAAGTTTCAATTCATAAATAACTTTGTGCAATTGCAATGAGCATCTCATAATATTGCCTAAATTTATATTAATGAACAAAAACAAAGCTGTTTCAGGGTCGTCTTCTATCACCATTAGCATTAGAAACAAAGGTGAATTTGAGCAGTACTAACAAGGAACCTAACAGAAGCTCACAGTTACAATTCTATCTAACTGCCAGATATACTTACCTGCTAAACCTTTAGCAGTGCAAGTTCTTAAATAACAATCCTTACTTCCTTACTTTTAATACTTGAAATACAAAACAGAAACAGTGGGCCACAGTTAGGAAGATAAAAACATGCTTTTCAAACTGTTTGCCTAGTTCTCTGCCAGTTCGTACCCAGCGAAAAACAGTCTCTGTAAAAACTTGAGGATTAAATTTGAACTTTGCTCCCCAAGGTGAATGCCTAGTCTGACCAGTAGGGGTCCCTCCTTGGCCAGTTTTGAACTACATTTTTGCTGCACTTGAAACTTTCCTGAAGAAATACTGCGATCAGCTCGTCAGATCCCCCCCCCGACTTTTTCTAAAATTAAGAGCGACGGGGGGAGGCAGAGAGTCGAAAAAGTGTGGTGTTTTCCCTGCATTTTCCCCTAGTGTTTCCCCCCCTCCCCACGCAAGCCTACCTTCAGGCTGCAGCGGGATTTGTCTTCTTTCCCTCCCTACCGAGTCTGCCTCTTTTTTCTCTCATTAGGCATGAAAAGTAGCTCGGATCAGCTCGCCCCGGGACACCCGAAATAACTTTTACGATCGGCCTCCCTTCCATCTTCAGGGAAAATGCCCGAAAGGGAGGTGCGATTGTTGCACGGCGGGCAAAAAAAAAAGGTGTACACGGGGCAGGAGCGAGAGGAGAGAAACCGGGCGGCCGACTGAGGAAGTTGCATAATGAAAGGCTCTTGTTTGTTAATCGAGTCCCGTTTTTCTTACGGCGGCTGCGACGGAAACCGGGAAGGGGAGGCTGCCGAGAGCAAGCTCAAGAAGCCCTTTGTCCCCTCCTCATTTTGGAAACACCCTTCCACGTTCCCCCATCCTCCGGGGGGGGAGGACACGACCCAGATCCCTTTTCGACTCCAAGGAGAAAAAAAGGGGGTCAAGGCTGTTTTTCTTTTTTTTTTCCCCCACTTGATCCAGGCTACTCCTGGGCGGGCTCCAGATTCCCCTCCTGGAGAGGGGAGCCTCGCTCTCCCCTCTGGGGACCGCTGTCTCCTTGCAAACTTTTCCCCTGTCACCCTCCCTCCTCTGGCTATCTAAGCGACTAGGAAGAAAACAGAAGGGGCCGCAGGAGCGCCCACGCATAAAGACACACGCATTCCTGTTATTTTCTGCCCTTACGCGCCCCAGATCGGGCCTGGGTTCTCACATCCTGGCAGCGAGCTTCAGGAGGCGCCCCCTTGCTCACCCCCTCCCCGCAATGAGCGGCGAACAAGTGTGCAACGCGAGTCTCCAGCTCCCGTTTCATTCATAGGCTTCCCAGGAAGCGCAGACGCTTTAAAGGAGAGGCGGGCAAGCAAAGTTGGAGAGCGCGAGGGGCACCCAGGTGCGAGTGGCAAGCGGAATTCACACGAGGCATCTTCTCGCTGCCTTGAAAATTACGCAGCGATCCGCCGTATCTCTCACCGGCCGGGTTGTGTGTGTGTGTGTGTATTTGCTGACAACCTTCAAATTGCACTCTTCTCCCTCGGGAAGAGCCCCGCTTCCCACCACATACATACACACACGTTTACACTTAGTGAAAGACATGCACAGGAATCAAGGGGGTTTCTCTCTCTTCTCCCCCCCCCCCACACACAAGCCCGCTCCGCGCGCCCGCGTGAGCGCGCTCCCTCCCACTACAAACTGCTAGGCGCGTCTCTCTGCGCGTGTGGTGTGTGCGTGCGTGTGCAAAGTTTGCCCAAAATGGCGGAATTGGGGAGCTCGGTATTATATTTCTATAGCTCGAGACACGCGCACACGGGTGCACCGCCACGCGCGCACTCAAACGCCACAAAGTCCATAAGCTGCACAAGGGAGACAAGGAAGCGAAATTACCCCAATTCGCGAACAAATCCTCCCTTCCGAAGCTGGCGGCGGCGGCGGCGGCTGCTACGCGCTGATCGGAACAGGCCTTTTTTTTTTTCTTCCCTTCCCTCCCTTCTGCAAAAGGAGACACACAACACATGCTACACATTCAACCGGTATATCCCGCTGCAAGCCGAACCTGGGTGCTTCCTTCCCAAGCCAATATCCTCTCTCCCGAGGGATCCCCTGAAACAAAACAAGAGTGAGAGCTGGGATGCGGGATCCCCGTCCGCCCCCTCTCGCCCGACACCCCAAATCTTTGTGGCGGCGCCCCCTTTTTCCTCCCCCTCCCCGGCATTCCTGGGGAAGTGTCAAGAATTCCCTGGCCCAGGCTCGCCAGCGGTGGGGCAGGACACCGCAAATCGCTCACCCCCACCCCCACCCACATCAAGATGTGGGCGAGTGTGGATTGCCCGATTCCTTATTTCCCGGCCACTTCTGCCCCCTTCCGCTCCCGATGCCCGTCAAGAATTCGGGTGGGGGGAAAAGCAGAGCCCGGGCAGGGAAGAGGGGGCGCAGAAGGCGAAGGCACCCCCTTCCTTCGCTCGCTCTTTTGTTCCTCTTTCACTCTCAGGCACTTAGGATTTTAGGAAAGATTCCCCCCCCCTCCCAGCGCGCGCGACCCACCCACCCACTTCAGAGTGATCTGGCCACTTTCCCCAGATTCCTTCCATTTCCTTCGCTGGGTACGTTGAAGGGGAAACCTTCTCTCCCAATTCCTTAAATAATAACACCCCACCACCACCCTTGCCTGTTTCATGAGGGAGGTAGAGGAGGTGCGCTTGCCTTCCTTTATCTCCTTCTCTCTCTCTCTCTCTCTCAACTTTCATCCCCAGCGAAGGAACGGAAGCAATTTTAAAGCCATCCTGAGCATTCTGCAATTGCAGTTAATGGGTTAGCGATCGTATCCGAACCAGCCGCTTCCTTACCCCCCCAAATCCTCTCTCTCTCTCTTTATTTTTTTTCTCCGTCTCTCGAGTAGTCCTGACAAATATGGTCCAGGGCTGCGGGCGCAAGTGAGCATGCGCCCGTAGAGTCAGGGCTGGGGAAAGGGGAAGCCGCTGTTGCTGCTGCTGCTGCTGCCGCCGCCGCCGCCGCCGCCGGAGTGGCTTTTCTTCCCGTCGCTTTTATGTCTCAGACTCTGGGAAAGGCAGGCAGGCAGGCAGGCAATAGCCGTAATCTTGGGTGGTTGTTGTTGGGGTTTTGTTTTTTTTCCCCTTCCCCGCACCGCGTCGCCGCTCCGATCCGTCAAGATCACCATCTTCAAAAGGTGCGTCGGGAGCAACCTCGATAGAATGGAAACCGTAGAAGAGAAACTGAGGGAAAATGTCTGAGAGGCAGCCTTGAACTCTCTCCTCGTTTTGAGCGGTGGATTGTATTATTTATTTATTTGTTTTGCTTGTATTGATTGGATACAAACAAAAAAAAAGAGGAAGAAAAACAAACAGTCCACAAAGTTAGGAAGAAAAAGCAAGAAAAGAAAAACAGAGGAATAAAAAACGGAGCACGTATTCCTGGAGTCATGCATAAAAGTTCTACCCAATTATTTCCATAAGTGGTAGCCATATTTTATTACACTCTATTTCTTAGATTTTTTTTTATCCTGTCTTTATTACTTTATAATTAATTCAAGGCCCCAAATGAACATAATACTCCCTATTTTCCCCCAAACAACTCAAACACCTAATGATGACATTGACTCTACCGTCCATTGTGTGGTTGGGGCCATATATTTATCTTTCCCGGGATGAAGAATAATTCTTTTAGCTATGAATTCAGCATGCAGAATCCACTTTCTTTGTCCAGATGTCAGTTTTCATGCAATAAGATCTAAACATATGAAAATGCTAAACCTTGTTTCAAAGGTTATATATAAATGTAATAACTTCCTCCCAAAATGGAACTCTAATAGGACATTGTACCAAGATGTTTTAAAGAAACATCAATTTCACTGCGTCTTCAAAGAACAATTTTCATGTGTCTTTTCTACATAAACAGGGCCCAATAAATCCAAAACACTATTTTTGTTAAGTAAGACACATTCTAAGATCTACTTCAATTCTTGCTATTAAAATTAACCCGTCTCATTGTCTAGACAAAATAGAATCTTTAACTCTTTATTCCATTCTACCATTAAACTTTTCATATGGAAATAATTGGATGCCAACAGAATTTTATAAAGAGTAATTTGTACAAAATGTTGTGCTATTGGATTTCATCATCAATTGTGGTAGATTAGATGTTTCTGAGATTGAAAATGACATATGTCCAAACTGGGATAGCAATACCAGGTAGCCTTCACAAGCCCAGAATTTACATTGCTAAGTGAGAAATTTGTTAAGTGAATTTTGTCCCATTTTATGACTTTTATTGCCATGTTTGTTAAGTGAATCACTGCAGATGTTAAATTAGTAACATGGTTGATAAGTGAATCTGGCTTCCCCACTGATTTTGCTTGTCAGAAGGTCACAAAAGGGAATCTCATGACCCCCAGGACACGGCAACTGTCATAAATATGAACCAGTTGTCAAGCGTTTGAATATAAATCACATGATCATGGGGATGCTGCAATGGTCATAAGTGTGAAAAATGGTCATGTCACTTTTTTCAGTGTAATTGTAACTTCAAGCGGTCACTAAATGAACTGTTGTAAGTCGAAGATTAGGTGTCGTAGATATACTACTACTGTACTGTGCCATACCAGGCAAATAATATTTGGCCTTTATAGTGGAAAAGGATAAAAAAATCATCTTCACCTACTATTTGATCCAAAGTATAAATTCTAGCTTCCATCTAAATTTTCCATGTAATAAGTTATTTATTAGATCTGAAATCTGAATTACTCCGTAGCATCAAAGAAGAAAGGATCAAAACACTGTTTCCTAAGAATGGGTGGGGTTTTAATAGCATGATTTATTTCTAGACACAGTAGAATCAAAGTTATTATTAATCTTCTCGTCAAAGATTATATCAGTGCAGTCTGTCACTATTGTATCTGATTTAAAAAGCATAAAGAGAAATGCCAGAATGTGTGTATATGTTGAAAGGTATAAAAAGCAATAAACTCTACTTTTAAATGTTTGTTATTAAGAAATATATTTAACACATTGCCCAATTAGGTGAATGTGTGCACACAAATAAACTCATTTAAATTATTGTAAAAAATAACAATCTGTTTATTTTAGTACATGATGTCTGATATTAATAACCTTTGCAAAAAGGCTTATAGGTAGTCCTTGACTCACGACCATAATTGAGCCCAAAATTTCCATTGCTAAGCAAGACAGTTGTTAAGTCAATTTTGTCCCATTTTATGAGCTTTCTTGCCACAGTTGTTAAGTGAATCATTGCAGTTAAGTTAGTAATACAGTTAAGTGAATCTGGCTTCCCCATTGACTTTGCTTGTTAGAAGGTCGCAAAACCCAGTCACGTGACCCCTGGACACTGCAACCGTCATAAATACAAGTCAGTTGCCGAATTTTGACCAAATTTTGATCACGTGACCATAGGGATGCTGCAGTGGTTGTAAGTGTGTAAGTGTAAGTCACTTTTTTCAGGGCCATTGTAACTTCGGTCACTAAACAAATAGTTGTAAGTTGAGGACTACCTGTACTTAGTATTATATGTAAAAATGCCTAAAACATACATTGCTTCAAATTCATTCCCAAGACTCCTTTAACTGGGTTCACACAAGATATGATGGACCAGCCCGGACGGGGATGCAGACTGGATGGTTCTGCGTGAATGGCAGGGGCAAGCACATGCACAGATGCAACTCCATTTTGCATGAGCGGCGAAAGTGCTTTAAAACCTCATGCAAATCCATCCATTTGGACTATGAAGAAACTTGGTCATTCATGGTCTACTAATTCTGGACATGTATCCCATTCCTTCTCAGTTCTTCTTGGAAGGAAAGAAATAGAGGAACTTAGCTGAATAATAAAAATAAACATATTAAACAGAACACCTAGGAAAGATTGCTTTTTTATATAAAACTATAATGGAAACAAAAAGAAGTCATAAATGAGCAATTAATAATGAGAGGGATATTAGAATAATGAAATTTTGAATACAACAACTGGAATATCTTTTCTCACTGGACACTCAGTTACCATTCTCATCTAATTTTGAACCTCATAACAAGAATTAGCCCTATGTCTTTAAAGCCACCGAACTCAACCTATCTATTTGTAATCTTTTGGCTATCATATGGGATAAAACTTTTGTTGGAGCAACCTGATACCATGCCTGCATGAAACACAGAATAATACTGTAAGAAGGATACCATCATAATTCTTGTTTTTAAAATCAGTTAGTTCTCGTGAAACATGTAATAAAACACAACAATCGTTCTTGCAAAGATACAGTTATAGGAGTAGCCAAAAGGCCAAGCTGAAATATATTCTACCGTTTAAAATTCAAATCTTGAAAAACATGTACATGCTCCACAGCGTCTCAAACTCTTGTCATACGGCAATCTGATGAATTAAGTGCTGATCACATGGAGTCAGAGTGGACTGATCTTGTCGTTTTTGTTGTTTCGTCATAAAGTTAGTTCTCCAACCAGCCTAGATAGATAATTTGCTTCAGGCCTTCTCTGCCAGAGAGTTGAGTACAGACCCAAAACACAACTCTGAGGCTATGAACTGAAGTAAATATGCTGGTCAAAATGGATGTTATTTGAGCAAGATAAATAAAAAAGTAGCTTTTAACAACACTGGGGAATATTTTGTTATAGGATTGCAAATCCAACTTCACCATTTATCTCACACATGTACTTGGATATAAATGAAAGTCCCAAAATGCTGACAATATTAAATCTTAGCCATGTATTGTCTACCTCCTTATAAATGTTTTAAAGCAGCATGGGAACATGCATACATTTTTAGAAATATACATTCATCATTTATTTTATCTCTCCGCTATAGAAAAAATTGATAAAATGTGAAGAATTTGCAAGGGAAAAGAAGAAGAGCAAGGCTGGCAGTGTCAGTGATGTTGGCCACTCAGCAGCCTGACTTTACTGCAGAATGCTAACGCTTGTCAGAGGTCTTTGTCTTTTTAGGCTAGAAAAAGAGCTTTGATATGCTGAATGCTGCAGGTGGGCTGGGCTCACACCTTATACTACTTCCTTAACCCTGGTTTATTGAACACATTACAATTATTTTTTGTAAGCCACTAAGGTTGTTTTTCAAAAGGGGGGAAAAATTCTCAAGATGACAGCCACAACTATGCCACAATTGTCATGCATGTAAAACATGCAGGCCTTCATTCACATGGTGTGGCTGCCATTTTGAGGGTTTTTTATTTTCTCCATGGACACTGCTATAAGCACCTTAATAGATTATATAAATAAAAAGGCAGGATACACATTTAATATGAATAAATACTTAAAATCAATGGCTTCAGACAAAATACTAAATCATAAATCATGTTTTAATAGCTGTTATGTAATGGCAAGCTTTACTTTGCAAGACAGGACAACCAAATTGCATTATGGCATGGCATGAATACCAGCCCTTAAGGTTAGCTATATCACATTATTATATGGAATGTTTCTTTTACTACAGAATTGGAGAACTGGATAAAATGATCTTCAGAGTATTTTGTTTCTATACTACCAGATTTAACAAAAATGACTTCTATCAATTTACAACCTAAAACATCAAAGTGCAGTTAAAATTATAAAAGCCAATATAAACTAAACAGAGAGCAATAAACCAGGAGAATCCAAAGACGTATCTCCAATCTTGCCTTCACATAAATGAGACATATAATATTGTTTTATACTGACAGGTTTGTTTAATCAGTTCAGTGAATGAGTCATAATTGATTGGGTTTACTCATAAAAGCAAGCCATAATAAGATAGTGCTTGGTTTGACTTGGGATGTTGTATGAACGCAGCTAACGATGGTCTTTTTAAAAAACCAATGATCAAATAAATCTTGACTTTAAAATATCATTTGAGCATAGCTGAAGTTATAAGCCATGGTTTTCTAATCACAAAGGCTGGGATCATACAACATACTAAGTCAAAACCAACAAAATCGTATTATGACTTACCATATGGGTGAGGGGGTAGTGCAAGTAACATCATGCATGTTAAAATATCAAGGAAATGATGCCAGTTACTAAACTCACATTAATTATACAATAACATGATGATGTGAAGGACATCCCCATGGCTTGTAAGAGATACTTATGTTTAGCATAGAATGTGAATCCAGTTTCTATTTCAGAAAATGCAGTTTTATGAACACATCTTCGTCAAGGTAACAGAATGAAGACAAGTCCACACGATCAATAGCAGGGAGATTTGAAATAAATGTAATGGAAAAGATCAGGAATAGTAGACAAACCTTTCGAAAAAGCATGACTATCATTTCTTTTTCACCAGGAAACTGCTCAATTGCTTGTGAGGAATGCTATATAATTTGAAAACCAATAAGCAAATGCTCTTCCTGCAATCTACAACCAGTTGCAAACACTGACACTTCATAAGTAGGCAATCACAAAAACTTGATAGTGTTAATAATGAGATGATTTTTTTCTACTACTTAGCTAACTTGGTTGTGGTTAAATTTAAATCCCTTTCTCTAATCTCACCACCCTACATGAACTGCTGAAATAAAGCCCATACTTTATTTAAAGTGTTTCAAAGCAGCACAGTTCTAATAGAGGTGAAAAGCATGGTTATGCCAATGAAGCACATTCTTCTTTCAGTAAAAGTGACTAATACTTGACAGAGTGGGAGTCATGAATGCCAACAAAAAACTGAAACTAGAAACTGAACAGAAATGGATAGAAATATGTAATAGGAATTGTTTTTATGCCGTTATAGAAGCTGTGTTGGCATGACACAACTGATGAAGACATTCCCTTTTTCCCAACATTTTTTATCACACTTTCATGCACTGGCACTGCTCTATCAGAGATGTCCTGATTGTGTTCAGCCCTATTTAAGTTCCTCCCAACTGCCATAGAGAAGGCTCAGAGACTGGTTCCTTTCTCACATTCTTCTACTAAGAAAAAACAGGTATGGGGATCAACAACATTACAGAAAGGACTGGGGTATGTTTGCCCAATTCTACCAATTTCTGCCTCTTTCCCTCCACCCCGCACCCTAGCCACAGACATGCACAACAAAAAACAGCCACAGACATGAGATGCCTAGAGAGGCTCCATTTTTGTAGGTACTATCTAGGTCATTTTCTCTCTTCCTGGCAGGCAGAGAAGTTAGCACACACACACACACCCCAACAATATGGACAATTTAGTTGACCACATGGAATTACTGTAGCTTTCTCTGGTTACTTGCCTGAGATCTTTGGCTGGATTGGAGTGAATTCATGATACTATCTCTCCACATCCTCACCTCAATTAAAGATGTCAAATAACTAAACAGAGCAGCCCTTTGAAGAAAGGAACAAATACCTTATGGTGTTTCTTTGTTATATCCATTTTTAAGACTGCCTGACTCCAAACATTACACTTATTATTTTAAAAAAATCAAGAAATCATAAAATAGAAAAACAGATCATATATAATATCTAAAAATATCAAACAAAAACATTTTACCCCTTCGACGTCCTTTATTTAATCTAATGTTTAAATGTTTTTGTCAGTAAATATTACATTAAGGAAGGTAGATAAGTTATAGAGAAAAAGGAAACCAGAAATAACGAACTACGGTCTGATTCTTATAAAACTATATGTCTGAAAGGGCAAAACTGGCTTTCCAGATGTTAGTGAATTGGTCCTGGAGGCCTAAAGTTCCTTATTCCTGTTGCATACAAAAAACACAAAAACACATCTTCAGCAATTTATTTATGTATTATTTATTTGTGTCAGAAGCACATTATTAAATGTTATGTGTTAAGTATAAGTAGAAACATACAAACATAAAATTTAAAATGTATAAAAGCCTAATTTAGGTAGTGCTTGTCCAGAAGCATGCAACATTGATTGCATTCTGTTGTGTGGTCATAAGGGTCCTCAAGAATACATTGAGTGGGGTACAGGGGGCAGGTGTACGTGTGTGTGGTAGTCTGCAGGCCTGCACATTCACAGTGGGCAGAAGTCACCAAGTAACCCCATTTATCCAAGGTATCTCTTGAAGTTGCTGTACCAATGCACAGTCTATTTAGCAATTGCCAAACTTCCCAGTTTTCTTCATGGCCAGGTGCCAGCTCCTCTGCAAGTTTCAGCCAGTATTGATCTTTTATAGCTTTCCATAAGCCCACCCTACTTTTAAATTTATCAAATTCTTCCTGCAATCTAAGGAAGCTTTTCCTAGATTTTAATCTCTGAGGAGCTGATTGGAATTGTAGAAGGCATGTCTTCAGTAATCAACACCTAGATAAGTATGGATTAATTCGAGACAAACAGTCAAGCAAAAAACAATACCCTGACTAAGGAATTACCAAGGAGAAAACCAAGGAGAAAACCACATCCCCACTAACATTGACTGGAAAAACTACTGTGTATATACATGTATATAGGTATATAGGTATACATTTCTATATTCTGTAAGTATATAGTGTGGTGGAATCTGGCACTTAGTTATGGGAGGGTGGAGCAAAGAGACACATCAGCCTTGAATCATTGCTATGCAGGAAGAGACATAGAAAGGATCCTTCCTAATTCTTCACATCACTTATCAGATATTTATGCAGAATGTGATTTAGTCTGGCAAGATTCTGTCTATTAAGAAACTACTTTGTACAATTCCTCATGTCACTTTTAGTTTCCCTGCCTAGCATATATGCACATAAACAGAGAACAAATCCCACTCTCCTCAGCACTGATGATGTTACCTAGTTGGGTAATGAATCATCTGCAAGCAAACAAGCTCAGAGAACACCAAGGACTTCACAGTCTAATGTATATGTTTACTATTTCCAATGTAGATATTTTATTTAAAATGCGGATTTAAAGTGACCGAATATTTGCTGCTATGCTGGAAACTGAAGGAAATGGGAAGTATTTTCAAAGTCAGTCTGTGACAAAAAAATAATCCAGGAGGCAGAAAACTGTCTGGGCTCAATATCTTCTAAAAAGACAATATTGTAAAAGAGAATGTTCACATTGTACATACATAACTTCTCTATACAATTGTGGTCCTGGTATGGGGTTACCATCAAACCATTTGATTTTTACAATCAGTAAAATTACACATCAGACCTCCAGGCTATACACTTTAAAATGGGGAATCATAATATTCAGAATGATTGGCTTTTATTTGTATAATTATTTGGCTATCAAAGCATTTCATTCATTAGAGCAGTATTTCTCAACCTTGGCAACTTTTAAGATACAAAGATTTCAACTCCCAGAATTTCCCAGCCAGCATTGTCCACATAATTTGAAGTAGCCACCTTTGAGAAACACCGCATTAGAGGCAGATAGCTGATGTCTGAACAAGATGTGACAGGCAAATTGCTCCATACTCAACTCCTGCAACTCAACTATATCTGCTACCTTCAAAAATGATACAGTAAAGGATATCTTCCTAGCCTCAGGATTGAACTAAGATTCAGCTACCATAGCAGTTGCTTTTGTGAAATGAGAGCGAAAGCAACATTTTGTTTTTTGTCTCAGTCAGAAATATTTTGAAACAGCCTTGAAAATGTATTTTTAAAGAGCTTAGTTTTTCTGTATAGATTTTGCTGCTTTAAGAACCAAGCTCCTTAGACTTGTAAGTGGGCGGTTTACATTTATTTCAAGAGTTTCCATTCAAAGTTTATGCAGTCACAGTTGGGAAAAAAATTCAGATTTGAAATTGCACTGTATGATAAACACTCTTAGAAACACTGCCATTGTACTTTGGGGGGGGCGGGGGATGGAAGAATTGTAGCAAGTACTTATTCAGTTAACTGTGTAGCATCACAACTTCAGATATTGTTCAAGCATTTTGCATTGTGGCTTTCTGCCTTCAGTTTTACTAGCAGTCTGTGCAGTTTTTTCCACTTAGGTCCAGGTACAGACTAAATGGATGGCTTATACAGCTCTTAATCTCTTCAATTTTATCCAGCCGTGCTTCCCCTCTAACCAACTAAGATTCTTAATGTTTTCTCAGTAAATGCCCTTCTATTCAGTAAACATCCTTTGAAATGCTAAATGAAAGCTTCTTGTTTGAGCTTCAGTCCTTTTTTTTTATTTCTTCCCTTGATCAGGTGAGAATTAGAGAATGAATGAGAAATAGCCTCTTGTTTGCCACCTGCAAATTGTCTCATCTAGATTTTCTTCCTAGCAGGGAGGCAAAATTAATCATTTCCTCTCACCGTTTTCCTTTAAGATGGTTATTTACTGTTTTTATGACACTATTTTGCCATTAAAAAGGGGGGAAAGGAAAATAAGTCAGTAATTAAAGCAGCTGCCACCACCACAACTGCCACTGACATTGTGACAATAAAAAGACTTTTCAGGAGCAAATCATCACTAATTCACCTTACTAGGATCAACAGCAAATAATGCATGGGCTGTGAACTTGAAAATAAGAAGTGCTTGATTTGAAATCACAATGACATGAGCTTTGAAAATCTCAGCACAGGTTGCAGCTGCAGCTGTATCTTATCACAAAAAGATTGCTACAAATAAAGACTGAAACAACAAAGGAAAAATATTTAGAAAAATGAAACTACAAGAGAGTCACAATGAGATTGTGTGTATTCTGAATAAAAGGGAAGGAAAAGATTGGGGGGCGGGGACTATTTCCAAAGGGGGAAAAGGTCTAGGGACACTCTAGCACCGTATGTTAATACAACAGAACCATCTCAATATGTTTTATATGGGATCCTTTTTAAACATGGTCTGAAAACTACACTTGCTCCACAACAGGATCACCACATTAGCCAGAAGTAGATATTTTATCTATGTTAGTAGATTCCCCGATCTGATCTGCAATAATCCATCTGATCATTAGATGTGTGAAAGATGTGGGTAAGGAAAGAGTCACCTATCTCTAGTAGTCATATGGAATTCTACAACTCTAATTGATAATTGTAATATTACTTCTGCACTTTTTCAGATGCACTAGTTCAGAAATCTGATCAGCTTGAGACCAGTTTTCAAGAAACATGTCTTCTGCCCAATCTTGACTTCCTGAATGGTAAGAGTTCTGTCAGGGTTTCTATTCTAGCTGTGCTTGCTGAAGGAACTGAGGTGAGAAACAACTTCGGAGAGAGCTTTTCAGTAATAGACCAGATGTGAGTAAGACTTCCCAAAAAATTTTTGTCTAGCTCTTCTAATTTTGTTTCTTCTACAGCTGGTCACAAATGACCTCTTGAAAATCTCCACGAAATTTATCGGCAGAATGATTTCATGGATAAATTCTCCCAGTTTCCAGAGGGAAAATGCATTCAACAATTTATCAGTGATTGATGATCCAAGCAATAATATTACTATACTATAATAGTTACCTTGGAAGAAAGTGTCTCATGAATGATCTCTTGGGATAATTGACATGCGGAAAATCAGGGAGGCTGCAAACTAAGTAGAGATGATTATATAAACATATGCATTTCTTACCAAGTTATAACTAAAAGTGAAAGAATACTATATTCCAGTCATGACATTTCTCCAAATCTCTCTTTTCCTTCAAAACACAATTGCTGAAAAATGCTCTTTAATAAAATTTAATGAGAATTGGGGGGGGGGTGTTTACAGGAATATTTTTCCAAGCTTTTGTAGGAGATAACCAGGCTGAGCCTAAGGAATGGGTCAAATATGTCATAAATCATGAGTACCTGTGTGCCTGCAAGAGATCCAGGCCACCTTGAATGCCTTTCTTAGCTTCTGCTCATTTCCTTTGACCATTAGTTGGTCAGATTCTTGTAGAGAGCTTAAGCTTGCAATAAATTGAAGAGCATCCGGAAACTCCAGTTGGTGCAAAATGCAGTGGCCTACATGGTTTTGTGCAAATCCCAATGTGCACATGTATCAACTCTCTTGTGGGAGCTGCATTGGTTGCCAATTTGCTTCCGGGTACAATTCAAGGTGTTGGTTGTCACCTTTAAAACCCTTCATGGCTTGGGACCAGGTTATCTGGGGGACCGTCTCTTGCTGGTCACATCTACCTGACCGATCAAAGCAGGGAGGCAGGAAATGTTGCAGGTCCCATCCCCGAGGGAGGTTCACCTGGGCCTTCTCTGTGGTGGCTCCCTCTCCCTGGAACATCATTCTCCCAGAGATTATAATGGCCCCCACTCTAATACTCTTCTGGAAGGCGCTGAAGACCTGGCTCTGCCAGTGGGCCTGGGGAACCCAGAGCAGGATGAAGCCCATTAAATGGCTCGTGTGATCTGCTGTCATCAGGGCGGGGGTGGTGGGAGTTGGGGGGTGATTTTGTTATATTGTACTTTATTAATTTATTTGATTCTTTTTGTTAGTTTTTATTGTTT
>JANHFL010004215.1:103452-119008 GCA_032468155.1 Oxyrhabdium leporinum
TTGTTATATTGTACTTTATTAATTTATTTGATTCTTTTTGTTAGTTTTTATTGTTTTAAATGTGGTTTTATATTCTGAAGGCCGCCTTGAGTCGCCATGGGCGAATAGGCGGCAATATAAATTCAATAAATAAATAAATAAATCTTTATATTCATTTGAACTGCCTGAATCTCCTGATTTCCCAGGCACTTGACAGCTTTTTTGAAAACTAGGTGAAGAGTTAACTATCACTGAAACTTTTTAAATAACTCATATATTCTGGGCCTCTCAGTTTTTTTAAAAAATATGTATGGAATTGTTTATGGCTTTGTTTTGGGGGCAGGGAATTGGTACTTTTTGTTGGTTTTGACACAGTGTTATAGTCTATTGTAGACTGAATTCAAATTGTCTTTACTAATAAAGTAAATTATCCAGGGAAATTTTAATGTAGTGACATATTAAAATAATACAGTGACATACAAAAAATATTTGTCACCCACAAAAATATGCGAGTGGAAGACAAGATGCTCCAGACTGATAAAAACCAATCTCTTTTCTAAATACCTCACATCTCACGCTTATCCAAAAGTGGTGGATTTTTCAGCATTATGCCGTAATTCTGCTTTATGCCGTAATTCTGCTTTTATCATCTGGAAGATTTTATATGTAAGTAGCTAATAAATAAAATATATCACTCATCTTTTCACATTAGAACTATTGAAGCTCAAGTCTATAGCATTGACTCAAATATAAACAACACTAGTTGTATGGGGTCATAATAGAAGGAACAGTGCTTGCCAAGACTGAATTCTGAGTGATTGCTGCATTGTTTCAAGAACTTATCATCCATTTTAAGAAATAGCTACTATAACTACTAATATATGTTAATAAACATATATTAACTTGGAACATGTTTCAAAATTGATTGTAATTAATATCGTAACTTGGATCCATATATTACTGCAGTAGAAGTTATTCCTGAACTGTAGTGTTTACATAAATCTATAGATTTGGTACCAGAATTGCCTAAAGATGCAAATTGTATTCTAAGAGTCTTTTCATAAAGGGTCTGATCATTGCTTGTTCTGTCAGCTGGGATCCTAGTTATTTCCATTCACTTCTTTAAGACGTGAAGTTTTTTTTGTTTCTTTAGCAAAGATTTCTTTGTCCCTATCAGCAAGAAAGGGAGAGAACACCCCACTTATGCTTTCAGGATAATTAATTTATATAGCCCAACATGGATGGAAAACCAATCATTTGCTTCAAGTCGATCATCACAAGTGACTTTTACAATATATAAATGTGAAGTTTTTCTCTCTCTATTCTGTTCGGCCTCAATTACTTTCATTTCTCAGCATTCAAAATATCATTAAACTTCTTCTTTGTCATATTCACACACATTTTCTAAAAAAAGTTCACAGGCATTTTAATTAGTAAGCATGAGAATGTTCAGAGTCCTGGCAAACATTTTTCTGCAGAACTGCTGATTATGTAGTTTTCTCAGTTTTAGAAATTAGTATGTACATCATGTTTTAATGTGCATACAGTCAAGCCTGTTTTATTCAGTATTAATAATTTATTATGAACACGAGTTTACTTCAATAGCTAGTGATAATGTAAGTGTTTTTATACTCTGGATCCTAATTAGTTCAAAGACAACAGCCACAATTTATCATCAAATGAGCATGTATATCTCTTATATACTTTTTCTCAATCTTTCTCAAAGCAGTATAATGTTTCTTCCAGTTTAAGTTTGTAAGAAAAACATTAGGATAGCCTAAAAGACAACAAATATTAGAAATTGGAGTAAATTCTGTGTTTTGAACCCCTCCGGTTACACTCTAGTACAGGACTTCTCAAAGGTTGTGGAATAATATCTCCTTAAAAGAATAAAAGAATATGTGCAAACTGCCCCACCCTCCTCCAAACTAAACTAATGATTTTATTGGGATTAGGGTTAAGCAAAATAAAATACACACTTTACTTTTAATAGTTACATTTAATCAGTTTCAAATAACAATAATAGAATCTTATTATTTTGGCATGAACATATGGATGGTTTTGGTCTGTTTGACTTCATATTGTCAGTGGACAGTAGTTTGCTGTTGATGTTGTTTTGACAAATAACACACTAAGGTTTTTCTTCTCCTATGGCAAAAACACTTGTGGAATAAAAAGATAAATGATTTGATTCCTATTTTTTTGACTTAACCATAGTTTTATCATCACTATTGAGGATACTTCCCCTATTTTTCTTTTGCTACCCAGCAAAATATTTTCCCTTTAAAACTAGAAATATAAAAAAATTAATGGATGGAAATACTGTGCTTCAACTATATAGACATTTCTACACTCTTCAAAAGATTATGGATATACTTCTACATGCCACAGCAGAAGAGATACTTAAAGCACACAAATAACATTGCAGTAATATGGATGGCTATATTCATTTTATTAAAAAAGGCTGGTAGGTGGAAGACCAATACTTTAGTTTAGCAATACTTAAAAGTCCAATTTCTATTACCATGCCTGAGGCAAAACTAGCCTTCCAATCTAACTACCCCCCTGTGGGGTCATAACCTGAAGTTTTAAACCCCTACTTATTAACAAATAAATGGGGAAGCGAAACACTACTCTCTTTCTTCTAACCCAAATGTGACAAGGAAACCATATCACTGAATTAAAAACTCCATACATTTGGCTAGACACAGTTGGGATCAGGACAACTCGAGCAAGGGCATGCCTGTATGACATTAGCTTCAATGTACAGTATATAGTGTTGAAAATAGCAGTCAGGCATTTTGCTTTCTTCCTTTTCCAATGAAACTTTATTTCAGACATTTTAACCCACTTTCCATAAACCGACCTCAAAGAAGGAAACCATTAACAATAAATTAAATACAATTAAAATATAAATAATTCAATAAAGAGCCTCTAAAATACCATGCTTGAGGCCGTGAACTGCTTAAAAGCTATGATGCAGGAGAATACCAAATGTCTTCAGAAATACAGTAGGGTAATATAACTGAATATTTGGGACTGGATAGGTTTTAAGGGGGAATCAAAAAATACCTCACTAGGGAGGAAATGTCTCAGATAGGTGGATTGGAGTCTTGCATCGAGAATGTCCACAGTTAAGTTCTTGCATAGCAGTTCATTAACAGATGCAGCATTCTCAAGAGAAGTATTACCAGTAAATCTTTGTTGATGGGCAAGAATGTGCAGAAGAAGGACTCTTTGCGTTGTCCAAGTGGTTAATTCTTTAAGTTTTTGTATGTTATTGTAAGTATTCTGAAGAAACATAAGGAGCAAATTACTAGCCAGAACAATGCCTTTTAGAATAGGTACTGTATTTGCTTGCAACAGACTGCTCTCTTTAAAACTTATTGCATTTTACATTGGATACAATTCTCATGCTAACCCATATATATAGCAGACAGCAATAAACCAGGATGAAGGCTTCAAGTGTATAGATCACCGAGAGCAAGTTATACAGCTGAAGAACAGCCTTACTTGGAAAAAGGCCATTTAAGCCCCCATCAATAGAGTTACTCCAGATAAAACTCCTGATTTTTCAAGGAGAGTACAATCCTGTATAGTTGACCTTCCCAATTATTGGAAAAAAGAAGATGGAAGAGTCTGGTTGATCAAATCTCAGATTCAATTTATTGTCCCTATCATAGCGTCCAGGAATGCATAACATTTCCTTATTCAAATGATACAGAAAAATAGATGAGGAATCTTCAACATACTGCTGAAACCTCCCTCAGCAATGTCATGCAGATATGACAACTTTGGGAACAAAATGGAATCTAATTGTCATGGTGATCAGGTACAATCACCTTGCATTATTCTTTGAATACTGTCATATGGGTAGGAGAAGGAGCATTGTGAAAATCATGCCTTTTGCACAGCTGGTCTAGGAAACTATTATAGTCACAACCATCAAAAGTCATCAAGAGATTAAGGAAAATCAATATGGTCATATTCTTTCTGCCTTCCTCCCTAAAAAAGTCATAGAGTGACTGGTTTTATTCCAAAGCCAAGCTTTAACTCAGATTAAATCCAAAGAACTTCTTTTTATCAAATGTGTTTCAGCTGTGCCTTCCTTTTCATCAGTAACCTTCAAAATAAGAGAGACCAGAATTAGGTATTAAAAAATATGGAATTGAACATTGATATAATTAATTCAAGTAAAGAAATGTAATTTTAAAATGAGGAATTCTGATCTTTAATTGATAATTCAATTTATTTACTGCTATTCCAGAAATTCATTGACTGTGGCTGCAATTTTAAATTAGTGGAGATTCATTCCTGAACAGACATATATGCAAGCACACTCTATGCCTTTTTAAAAATTGAGCAGTACACAATTTTATAAATTCTGTGACCAGAATACATTTGCAGCAAATTCTAAGAATCAATAATCAGTTTTCTTATAGCCACCACAATAAGGCTTGCTGAAAACACATAACATTCCACTAATGAATGTTTGTAGATGCATCCCCCATCAGAGCAAAGTAATGACAACCCTATTTATTGCATCAGTGTTGATTTAAATGGTTTGCATATGCATATAAAGATTGAACATATTTCCTATTAACTGAAGCTATTGCAAAGGGCCATCTTAATGCTTGTGCTATCCAGTTTTATTACTCTGAATGAGAATGATTAATACATTATAAACTGGCCAGGATTCCTAAGTAGCTGATGTTCTGGAACTGCTCTGGAAGTTGGTGTCCACCAGTTAGTAGTATCCTCTCCTCCAGATTCCTTTTCTTCAACCCTTTAAGTCAGTTTTTCAGTGAGTCATTCTTGTAATTGTACCATTTACTGATGCGTTGACTTCTTTCAGGGCTATAGCTATTTTGCTCTCGATTGCTTTTAAAACATCCATTCATGGATGGAAAGCACTAGACTACCCCTGATAAGAATACTGAGGATTTTTCTCACATTGCCAAATGCTGAGCACTTTTAAAGGACATTGATTCAGATATCCTAACTAACTACATATACCCAAAAAACTACGTATGTACCATATTCCTCGATTCCTGCATTAGATTCTCAATATAGGTAATCCTCTACATATGACCACAGTTGGGACCAGAATTCCCATTGCTAACCAAGATGGCTGTTAAGTCAACAAAACCTTTTTGCCACAGTTGTCAAGTGCATCATTGCAATAGTTAAGTGAATCATGCTGTTGTTAAGTGAATCCAGCTTCCCCCATTGACTTTGCTTATCAGAAGCCATCTGGGAAGGTCACAAATGGTGATCACATGACCGCAGAATGCTGCAACTATTGGAAATATATGCCAGTTGCCAAGCGCCCAAATTTTGATCACTTTGGAGATGCTGCAATAGTCATGAGGACAATCATAAGTCACTTTTTTTTCAAATGCCATTGTAACTTGAACAGTTGTAAATGAATGGTTGTAAGTTGAGGGCTACCTGTAGCTTATAAATATATAACTGTTGGATAATACTTTGATTAGGATCAAAAATCAGACAGAGTATGTGTAGTCTTTCAGGTGCTCAGGAACTCCTCTTCATGTAAATTGTGAGGAAAAGAGTACAAGACTCATGTTCTGAAATAGCCTGGATGATGTTTATAGGTTCTGAGATTGTTATTATAAACAATCTGAATAAAAGTAGTTTTTGCTCTCGTATGAAGCTGACTTCTTGATCATCTATCTAGTGAGGCTGATACAACTGAAAGTTGGGTGACCTGCAAGATAAAGATGAAGAGATTGATAATCATCATTTTCTTTGCTGCTTCATGGTGCAAATCTTCTTGTGTGTATCAACTGTTGTTCAGGCTGTAATTAAACATGGGTTTAGTTTTTTTTTGGCATAGCAGTAAACCTCTTTTAAAGAGCCATACACATTCATCTTGGCCTTCTGCATAGATTGCCCAGGTAGGTTTTTTTCCTGCTCTCTGAGTATTTATTTTCAGCTTTACAGATTAAGCGAAACGGATAAGTGAAAGTCAGCCTTTTGGGGAAATCTAATGTTCAATCTATGATGTTCTGGATCAAACCAGCAAAGAGGAAGTTACCTAAGAGCTATGGTAAAGACCCTGGTGACGGTAGAAAGGCAAAATCTGGTTTTCACCAGTTTTGCCTTGGTATACATGGGTTACATAGGAAAAGCCCTTTTGAGAAACAAAACCTGAGTTGCATCTATTCCCGTTATCAGCAAAGAGTCACTCTTTCAAATCCTTGTTGTGGCATCACATATCTCCACACTGAAATCTAGTTTTTTTTAATAGCAATTTTATTAATATTACTCATTTCCTAACAGAGGTATGATACAAAAAGAATTCATCAGTAAAATAGCTAAACTAAGCATATAGTATGAAATAGACTGTTCCCTTTGGGAATTAATTTCAAGCTCTACAGTGTAATGAAAGAACATTAGAAACATGAAGGTGATGGCAGTGAGTGATTAGGGAGTAAAAGTAGCATGGAGAAGAATAAAATATTGCAAGAATAGACAAAACAGTACCTTGAAATAATAAAAATAAACATGGCCATTGTAAAACATGTTATCAAAAGAACCAACAATATGCTTCTTGGTAACAGAACCAGTCGGCATCCCCTAACCATCATTTCTAGTTTAAATTTACTTCTTCTGCCTTGCAGGATAATTCATCTCACAAAAGAGCATAAGTCTAGTTTTACAAACATAAGCTCAGTGCTTCTTAAATCTATACTAAACACATACAGCATTTAAAACCAAATCTAGCACTTGTTCAGAAGGGCATTGCCATCTGAAGCCATACCTGCGGGGAACCTTAAAATGGCTGATCAGCATATTTTAATGCTGTCTGAACTTGACATGGACTGATGCCTCAGAGGTCCTTTAGAAATATTTAGCAGGGCATCTTCACACTGCAGGCAGTGACTCAGTGGTTAAGACGCCGAGCTTGTTGGCTGGAAACCCGGCAGCCCAGGTTCGAGACCTGAGTTCCACACAGTGGGGTGAGCTCCCATCCTCATTGCAGCTCTTGCCAACCTAGCAGTTTGAAAGCCTACAAATGCAAGAAGATAAATAGGTGCCACTTCAGTGGGAAGGTAACAGCGCTTCTGCTGGCACTGTTGACCATGCTGGTCACATGACCATAGAAATGACTTCAGAAAGCCCTGGCTCATTGACCTTGAAATGGAAATGAACACCACCCTTATAGTCAGCAATGACTGGAGGGGTAAAATCCTCAGGGACTCCTTTTCGTTGTTTTTTTTTTACTTCGTGTTGCAGTTAGTAGGACACATGAATAGGTCTATGCTCTAGCAAGTCTTTTTCTTTTATAGCTGAACTGTTCTTTCATTTTGCTGTCTTTCCTCTTTCTGCTCTGTTTTCTTTTTCTGACCTGCTTACTTAATTCTTCCTTTCATAGTTGTATTTCTAAAGAATATTATATTCCTCTGTTGGTTCTATTGGAAGGTGAACCACAGCAGATCCATTTCCCATTTCTATTCTTCCTATTTCCTGTTATGATTAAAACCAATACATACACACACCCTTGTTGCCTATGTGTTTGCATTTCTAATTTCCAATTATTTTTGAAACCTTGTTTTAGTTACCACTACCCACTTGGAGTTCTTGTAAAATCTTAAAAATATATCCCAGCAGTTCCAGACATTTTTTTATGAGTTGAAAGAAAGGATAATTTTAAAACTCCCTGATGTATCTCTTTTTCCTGGAGCTTCCTTGTAAGGGATTATAGGAAACCACTGTTCCCTTGAGGTGGAGGATTTTTAGCTATTTTAGCCAGAGTTTTCCCCTTGAACCTAACTCTAATTAAAAGAAGGCAGGCAACTAGGATTTGTCTGCCCAAATCTTGACAAATTTTGTACTGGACTGATCCTGAAACATAAGTAGTAGTTATGTAATCATGCAGTTTTGCAAGCAAGGAAGTTTTAAATGAGAAATTTCCTTTTAAAGCAGATCTATAGGTATAATAGGAGTTTATTACAAAAAAGGAATAACAAAGAAAGTCACAAAAATAATAATAGTCACAGAAACAGGATCCAAATTAAATTAATATGTATAATCAGCCTAGATAAATAAGTTATTTTTTAACTCCTTGAATAACAAGAAGCAAGCTCGGGACAAGAGGTTTAAGGCACCAATAACAGGATAACAGAGAATACAACAACAACAAAATTAAGCTAGAAAAGAAAGCAAGATGGATAGTTAATGGTTTTAATAATCATTCTATTATCAATTTTAATACCATATTTTAATTATTTTGTAGTCTGTTTTTGTTTCTATTCTGTGTAGAAAGGCAGGGTTTAAATCAAATGAATGAATAGATAAACCCAAAGAAATGAGTTATTTGGGCCTTATCCTGGAAAGAAGCACAATGAACACCAAAATTCACCTAATATGGAAGGTACGATACAGTTAAAGGTAACAATCATCTCCAAAAAATTAGAGGCAAAGCATGTCGTGTCTCACAGTTCTTCAGATTTAGAGCCTGTTGGTAGATATGATAATTCTTCTCAGAGATTTGAAGAAAAAAAATTGTAAAATTGCCCCAAGACTATAATATTAGCTAAATATTTGAAGTAAAGAAAGCTACCTCACAGAAGCAGCAAGGGCAAAATACTCTGATGCAAACAGAGCAACAGTGCTAAAGGTCAATAGATTCTAGATGGCGAGAAGAGTTGTATTGACAAAAAAAAGGCTTCCTGTGGATTATCTGACTTGAGAACCGACACTGCACAACAAACGTATCCTCAAACCAAGAAAGAAACTTTTACCACTGTTTCTCATTCCCAAGTGTTCAATTACAGATCGAGAAGACTGAGAAAGGGAAATGAATATCATAAAACAGACTACAGGTAGTCCGTGACTTAACAACAGTTTGTTTAATAACCATTCAAAGTTACAACGGCACTGAAAAAAATGACTTATGACCCTTTTTCACAGTTACGACCGTTGCAGCATCCTGCCATGGTCACATGATCAAAATTCAGACGCTTGACAACTGACTCATATTTATGACAGTTGCAGTGTCCCGGCATCATGTGATCCCCTTTTGCAAACTTCTGACAAGCAAAGTCAACAGGGAAGCCAGATTTCCCTTAACAACTGTGTTACTAACTTAACAACTGCAGTGATTCACTTAGCAACTGTGGCAAGGAAAGTCGTAAAATGAGGCAAAACTCACTTAGCAAATGTGTCATGTAGCAACAGAAATTTTGGGAACAATTGTGATCGTACGTTGACGACTACCTGTATCACAATTCAAAAGAAATTGGTTGATGCAATACAAACAATAGAATATGACAAAATGCTAACAATCCAGCAAAATAGTAGATGGATGGTCTACGCACAAAGATCAAGCTCCCATAATATTGGATTTTTGGATTCAGAAAGGAGGACTGATGGTTGAACATGGACTGATCTTAGAAGATGAAAAGTATAGCGCTTAACAGAATTTCTTGAGCATTTCATAATCTGATGGATACAAAACGATATAAACCCAGCTTCTTGGTTAAAACTCAATAGTAAGCAGAGCTGGAATATATCATTTTGAAGTAAAAGAAAGTTAGAGTAGCCAGATTTATATTATCATCTTCTCTGGCTCATTATTTGAACAATGAACAACTGAGAAAACCTAATTAATTAGATGTAACATAATTTGATTATTAAATTAACTTATTTGACTAAACATATTAGGATATGAATTTCATACTCAGAAAATAAATTTGTGAGTCGGTGTGATAATGAGCACTTCACATGGCATTGTTTCTTCATCTTCACACAGAAGAAACGAGGAATAACGCAAGTCAATCAATGCATTCCCACCAGTTGATCAATAAGAAGAATGCAAAGCAAAACAAAATTCAATCAATCATTTATTTATTTATTTATTGGAATAGTTATCAATATCAGGTTGCCTATAATAAAATTCAGATTTGTAATGATGTAAAATTTGCTAAATAGGTATTAAGTGGGATCCAGTGCTTGATTAACTTTATGGTTTAGCTGCCCCTTGTTTTTGTCACACATAAGAAAGATACTGTAGTTTAGTGTCGGGCCTCCACGGTAGTGGCATTAAACAGAGTAGATTCGCCACTTTTGTAGATACAGTCTGCTGTCAAAATAGTTGGGGGTTTGGGGGGTTGTTTTTTGCTGACAAAATTGTTGTCCCAGGGACACTGGGGTTTCTTAACCTGGTGTTCTTCATGTAATTGAGACACCAGATGTAGAGATTTTTGCATTATTCTATTCAGAATAGTTGATGCTCTGCAATAGATTCCAAATCAAGCATGTTGCCCATTCAAGGTGAGTTCCTTTTATACAGTTCTCACAGAGCACGTCCCCGTAAAGGGATTTTTGTCATAAATCATTAGGTTCCGGATCTTTTACTGCTTTTCTGCTTCCACCATTATGCCTTTCTATTCCCACTACAGGAATTGATAAGGATCTGCAATTAGCTTGCTTTCTTTTTACCTTTATCCTATGAAAATTGTCCCTTTATCCCAACAGCCTACAGTCTGGAAATCAGCCTCTGATGTCTACCGAAGACATTTCTAACAGTGTCTGAATGTTTAACTTATCTCTATGACTTTTATTTTTAAGTGGGTCATTTATGCTTTAAAGCTGTACCGCTGCTGGCTTTTTTTTAAATGTATGGCTTTTGCTTGGGTCTTTATCAGGCTTATTGATATTGTATTTGCAAGCCCGTGAACAATTTTCAGAAAAATAGGGCATGAATGTTTGACTAACCCCATAAATATACTTCTAGATGTTTCTCAAAGTATTATTTTGTTAATGATGTGACTTGGGACGGAGTATATTGGGATTCTCAGAAAAAGCTCTTTGTCTAGTCCGTCACTAACTAAAAGCATATCTGACAAGACCTGAATAGGCCTTTTCATTGGTTGCTCTTAGGCTCTGAATGGCTTTGACTAGGAAGGCATAAGATAGCCTGGAATGGAACAAGTTGCCAAAGCCAACTCTCCACGACCCACTTGCTGTGGTCAACTTGCCTCAGGACAACTTGCCATGGCCAACTCACCACTGGACAACTAGCTGCAGAACAATTTAACAATTTAACAATTTAACAATTTAATTATTCAAAATAAATAAAAAAATATTTTAATTTTTGTCATTCACATTTCATTCAATCCCTCCTTTTGCATCCTTTCTTTAATGATTCTATTCCACCATTTCTTTGATATTAGTGTAACTCTTGTCCCACAGCGAATTGTCCCATGGCGAGTTGGTCATGATGAGTTGTCCTGCAGCAAGTGGGCTGTGGCAAATGGGCTGTGGCAAGTTGGCCGTAGCAAGCTGGCCATGGTGAATTGTCATAGACCCAAGGTAGACCCATCTCTACTAAACTCATTTCCTTAGTAATTTTTTTTTCCCTAGAGATCATCTTTGCTTATAAGCAGACTTGTAACCATTCCGAAGTTGATTTTAACTGACTATGTACACTGTATGTTGTTTTGGCTGTAATGTAATCTACCTCCACAGAGAAAGTACTGTTGACTAAACTTTCACCTTCTATGATTTTATGCTTTAATTGGATTGTTATAGTTTATTATTAATTGCATTACTGTTGCTGGATGCTTTAGGCAATTTTTACTGGAAAGCTGAGGTAGAAATGTATATTTCAAGTTTACATATGAGTGTATAAACACATTTATGACTAAATCTGCACTCCTATGCCTACTGAATTATAGTAATTCACATTCAATGTAAAAGGAGTGACTTCTGAGTAGGCATGAATGGGATTATTCTATAAGACTGCATTCTTTTACATAGTCCAGAGTCACATCATTAACAAAATAATGTTTAATAGGGAGTGAATCACTCTAAAAATATTGAGATTATTTCTCCACAAGCATTTTTCTCTCCACAGTGTGAACCTTATGGATATTGATAGTTTTATATTCCTATTTGGGTTTCATTCTTCAATGGTCTGTGTTACATCGTTTGCTCTGCAGAGTTTTAGATTGTGGATTGTAGACACAAACATTAATAAGCATTCCCTCCGGAGGCCATTTCTCACAGTAAAATATGCCGGGCCAGCTCACTCGATACCCATCAAGCTAATCACTTGGAGCCCAGAAATTGGGAATTTTGGAAGCCTGAGATAGCTGACACAGTTCAAATAATGGATTGATCCTGGCATCGCTGTGGAAGCATATGCGCATTGCTATTTTGCAGAATTATAAAAGAAGTGAAGTTGGATGTCATGATGTGGCTATAAAAAACAATCATATTTATGTATGTATGTATGTGTGTGTGTGTGTGTTTGTTTGTTTGTTTGTTTGTTTGTTTGTTTGTTTATTTAGCAACTTCCCTGGCAGATACCTTTGATTATCACTTATTCTAAGAGCAGAATTTTCCCAACTTTGGCAACTTTAAGATATGTGGACTTCAACTCCCAGAATTCCCCAGTCACCCTCGATGTTGAAATTCACATATCTTAAAGTTGCCAAGGTTTGGTAATCCCTGCTCTAGAGAATACTTCCAGTATCAATTCTTTTTATAGCACTCAGCTCCAAGATCCCTTCTCTTGAACTGCATCAAAGGTGTGATGTGTGTCATTATTTGTTGTCTGTTTCGGGGATACATTTTATCGTATGGTAGACCAAACAATACTATACCTTATTTTACTCATTTCATCTGTAACAGATTCTATTCAGCTCTCACCACCAATCATTGTATGCGCATTGCGTCCATCCCTGAGCAAGTCAGTGGGAAATTTTTCAAAATCACATAGTGCAAGATAATTCACATGCCTGAAAAATGGCTTCCTTACAAATAGTTTTTGAATGTTAATAAATATTCAGTATGATCCAGTCCAGTCAGGATTTTTTTTTAACTAAATGTGTTGAAAGATGTGAACTAGAATGTTAAGGTTATCTATACATTTATACCAAACCATAGAAATAATGTATTTAAGGCAACACATAATGATCTCATTAACAATGATCAGGTTTCTTCTCATCTTTGTATATTGGTGCCTGGCATGGGAAGATACTTACTAGACTGGCTGCGGAGAGTGGGGTTGCTGTTTTGCAGTGGTTTAAAACAGCACCCCCAGTTTCCATACCCAGTCTAGTAAGTATCCTTTTCACTCTGAAGACGATTTCAGCCTACTGTCGTGGGCGAGAAGAAGCCAATCTCATGCTCCCTAATCCTATGGGACACCACGGGAGTCAGTCCTCATCTCTGTCTCCATGAAATTGGGGAGGTCATCCAGCAATTTGGGGTAGGCTATCTTTACTGTGCTGATGATACCCAACTACAACATCTACCTTGAGTTATGAGGGAAGTTCTGTTGATTTTCTGTCCTTTGCCTGAAGCGGGTTTTTTTTCACTGCCCTTTTCATCTTATTAAGTTCTTGATTGACATGATGTGAGCCCCAAAAGATAGACCAGACCAGAAAATCAACTCTGCAGGAAGATTAGAACTAGAGGTAGTCCTCATTTAGTGACCACAATTTGGACCAACAATTCAGTCGAGCAAAGTGGTTGATAAGTGTTTATGATCTCCCTTCAGCTTTCCTTTGCTTTACAGATCTGCAAAGGTCATAAATGCAAGTATTGGTCATAAAGTTACTTTTTTCATCAACTTCATAACTGCAAATGGATACTAAATGAGGCAGTTGTTAAATGAGGACAATCTGTATACTTTGAGATACGCTATAATAACAGAATCTTGAAAGTTCGATTGGACTTTACTGTCTGTCCCTCTTACCACCCACTGAATCAGGCAGTAAGTAACTTCTGAGTGTTATCTTGCTTCCCCTGACTTAAGAAATATTTCAGCCCTCTTTCCTTATATAACAGTTGTTGACTTTTCCCATCAAGGTGTCTTCCCTTACTCTCTATATAGGGGCTCATCACACAACATGTCCATGGTGTGGATAAAATTTGCATTGGCATGAATTGGTGTTTTTCTTCCAGAGCCGATACTATATATCTTCCTGAGGTAGGGCTGAAATTAAGTGAAGTTCTTTCTCAAGATCTCAGCTGGTTCTGGGTTTCTGGGACATTTGAAATTGTGCCTGGTTTTAACAGTTTTATTTTAAAGATGTGGAAACATAATCAGTTGTTCTGTGAAGTAAGGATGCTTAGCTTGCTTTTCTGACAGATCTGATATACATCTGACAATGGCCTAAGAAAGTGACTGAATGAATAGTAGTTTTTGAAGTTGAACCTAGTTTAAAACAAAACTGTAAAACAAAGAAGATTACATATAGTGGTTATCAAAATAATAAATTATAGCTTTAGTTTCTAAAAAACAGAGGATGGGAAAAATGTTGCACAGTGGGGGTGGGCAAACTGGAGCCTTCTATATTTAGCTAACCTACAACTCCCAGAATCCTTCAGTATTGGCCAAGGTGGCTGAAACTACTGAGAGTTGTAATTCCATAATACCTGGAAGATAGCAGTTTTCACACCCATGGCACACTGGTACTTGTGCTGTCACAATTTTGAGAGGTTGATCGTGTTGATAAGGAAAATATGAGAAAAGGGAGAAACAGATCAGGCATTTGGAAAATTGTTCAATATGATATTCCCCCTCCCCTCCCCATAGCTCTGTTAAAAATAAATGTAGGTTGATAATCCTGTTCACTAATCTTCAGTATTATATCAAATTTGTCCCTAGGTTACAGATATGTTTCATATCTACTTTCACTAAGTTATCTAAGGATGTTTCCAAGCTGGTGCTTCTAAACACTACTACATTTCTTTTTCTTTTTCTTTTGTTGAGTTGTGTAGGGAATTGTCATTTATTTTCTACACTTTAAAGACTATGTTTTTGTTTCATGGGATGCATTTCATATTTTGCACTGAATGCCCCAGATATAATTCATACCTGGGGAATATTTTGGATATGACTCTGCTGCAGGGAATTGTGGCTCTTGCAGAATAAGTTTATTTATTTCAAGAGGTGTTTGCTGATATGGAGAGAAATATGTAGACTTTCAGATACATGAAAGAAATGCCCTTTTTCCATGTTAATAGCTTTTCTGCTGTCAAAAAAACTAATTGTCTTGTGGAAAATGAGCACAATATAAAATGAGAAACAAAGAAGTGATTCCTTAGAAGGAATTTATTCCTTGGACAATAAACAGATGTTGCTAACTTTTCTCCCAATTTAGGCACTAAACATAAGAAGTAATTCATGGTAATTAAGGAGAGCAAAAGATCATGGGCTATAGGAATCATATATGCCAAGGACATTTGGCAAGAAATGTTAATCTCCTTTCCATTTTGACTTATTTTAAAGTAGAATACTGGAATACTGGAAGAGAGGAAGAAAGATTTTAAATAAATGGAAATGTAAAGGACCTCCAGACCCCCATCTGGAAACTGGAATAATTGTTGCTTAAAAAAAAAAAAGACCACGAGCATATCAGAAACATGGACTGCTTTCAGATAGCTAACCTTTAATGTTCATCATTGATGTCCTTCTACCAAAAGCTGTTAGTGCAATTTCATTGAACTATCACTCCTTTTACGGATAGATAGATAGATAGATAGATAGATAGATAGATAGATAGATAGATAGATAGATAGATAGATAGATAGATAG